>JAJHZJ010000580.1:7000404-7062904 GCA_023548195.1 Bettongia penicillata ogilbyi
CAAAAGGTATTTGTGAAAATCAGAAAGGAGGGAGAAATAGAGGTACAAGGAAAGATGGACTTCTGAGGTTGCTATTGTCCTATTTTTATCCCTATGGGTGGACTTTACAAGGTAGTTTTATTGTCTTTTATTATTGTGGGTGATCGAGAATCATTACTTGTGCCATCTTTGCATGCTGACGTGAAAAAATATAGGAAAAGTAAGTAGAGTAAACACATTCCTGGCCACTAAAGGATTACATTGCTTGCTATCATGAAATTAAAATAAACTAAAGGATAGTTGCAATGTAAAATGAAGCATTCTTAAGTGAACCGAGACCAAAATGGAGGAAATTCCAGTTAATCCTGTGCTTTATGTTTAAATATTTCTCTTCCTTTTCCTATCTCTCCTTTTCTCTTTCTATTAAGAAAAATCAGATAATGTGATAATGAGTGGAAACCCCTCTAAGCCATGGAAATAACTTATTTTCCTTACCTATTGACTGTTGAGCTTAGTTGAGACCTGGTGTGGATTTCTTGAGTCTTTTCAAGAGTCTGGTCATTGAAAAGCTAATCCAATATTTACCAAGTATAAGAACAATTCTCAGTTGTATTTATTAAAGGCAGATCACTAAGTGATTACTTGGGAACCTAAAACAAAGCCCTAGTTCTTGGAGAGGGGTGGAGATGGGGAGAACTATATCCTTCAAGGGGTCCCCAACCTATTCTTAGAGGAGAAAGACCATATGGGTGATGTATGAGATACTAAGATTTCCCATTCCTTAAGTGGTGGTGTGGATTAGATATTGTATTGTGCAATATTTCAGGAAATATGTACTTGTGGCTTCATGAGAGCCCGAGCAGAGTGACACTCTAAACCGTGTCGATATATCATCTTTTATCCAGGATCTGCAAATAAACCCCTGATCTCTCCACCGCATTATAGCCCACGCTATCTTGCCTAGGAAACGATCCTAGTTTTATTGCTTTCCCCTCCCTTCCCCGCCCCCCCCCCCCCTCCGTCCTACCCCTATCACCTCTTCTTCTTCTTTTTTTTTTTTTTTTAAGGCTTCGGGCTTCCTCTCCCCACCACCTCCGATACAGTTATTAATAAAAGAGGCAGACATCACGGCTTTAATCAGAAAAGCATGGGGGGAGCGGGGGGGAGAGGTGGAAAATCCCCATCGCCAGCCTCGCTCGCGCGAACACACACACACAAACCAACCAACCTCCGACCCCCTTCAAACCCCTAAAACAAGGGTTGCCATGGCTCCTGCGGCCACCGGGAGGCAGCAAAGCCCTTCTGATCCCTTAGAGCTGGGGCTACTACTACCTTAGACATCAATGACTATATCCTTGCAACAGATAGAATGGCCCGCAAATTCTGTGTGTGTGTGTGTGTGTGTGTGTGTGTGTGTGTGTGTGTGTGTGTGTGCCCGCATAATGGCAGACATTGGACAATATCAAGTAAAAATGAAGCTCTTTCTTTAGCTGGACTCAGCTAACCTGGACTCAAAGGGATGACCTTAGGGATTTATCTAGAGATTGTTATGGATAACTTCCATCAATGACCATCTATCTCTGTAAAGATTACATATTAATTATGCTTTATGTGTAAATTACGTATTTCTACATATTTTGCGCGAGAGGCAGTGTGGCATAGGGGACGGCTGTGCGTCTTGTAGGGGGATGTCCTGTCTCTGACAGATACTACCTGTGACTTTGGACCCCTCTCCTATTTTCACAGTGTCCCAAGCCCCCTGAGTGACACATAGTTGCCGAGTTCTATCTATCTGTGGAGAAAATTTCTACACCAGAAGCTCGCCTGCACTGATGAAGTCACAATTCGTATCTATATCTGTTATTTTATATGTGTGGGTAATATAGCTAACAAGCATAGTCCAGCACTATGTGCCAGACACTGTTCTGGGTATTGAGATACAAACGAAAGCAAAAGCTGAGACAGGGTCTGCAGCTGTGGTTTCACTGGTTCAGGGAACTTGCCGATGAGGAAATTATCTTTTACCAATCCGAGTCAGTACCTTCTCGGCAATTTAAGAGAATCACTGAGAATTTCCGATAGTACTGAGAGATTGTGACTTGCCAAGGACCTTCCCAGCCAGCACGTGCCAGAGGTGATTGATCCCAGATCTAACTAGCATCGAAGCCGGCATTTTATCCGCGGCTACGCCGTTGCATTCCATTTTAATAACGTGAATTCTCACTCAGTGTAAAAGCTATGCCTTGTATTAACCTCTTTTCTTTCTCCCTTTCCATTACTCGCATTTTCCTTTCAATGAAGGTCTCCTCTCACCGTCTGAAGATATTCTATTTTGCTTATTAAAATGCTACTGTTAAGGGGGGAAGTTATTGTGGTCAAATACCAGCCCCAGAAGAGAAAAGAGGAGGCAAAAGAAGGAGGGAGGGGACCGTACTCCAGGTGTCAGGTTTGGGGGGCTGAATGGAGAGCGGACCCTGGCGCTCCCGCTTCACTCGCTGAGGGGCGTTTGTCTTTCTGGTTTGGTTTGCTCGGGAGAGCCGGTCCGGGGTCCGGGAACTCCAGAAAGGAGCCTGAGCCACTGCCCCGCGGCTCCGCCTCCCGGCCCTGAGGGGCGCGCCTTCCGCAAACGCCAGCCCCGGCTTCGAACCCGCGGAGCGGCAGAAGACGCCCTCACCCTGGAAGGGGAAAGGAGCAGCGGGCGCTTTAGCGCCAGGCCCCGCTCCGACTCCACCCCGGGCCCCGCCGTCTCCGTGGCGCCAGGCTCTTTCTCTCTGCCAGGCCGCTAGGGGGCACGCGCGCGCGCAGGCGAGGGTGGGCAAGGGGGTTGGGGGCGGGGCCCCAGGGCCACGCGCGCCCTGAGGGCAGGCGCTTCCTTTGCCTGCTGCCCTCTTTACACGGGTTCGAGACCCCCGAGGCCCGGGACAAGGGGACGCGCACGAGGACGCTCGGGCAGGCTGCAGCCCCGAGCCCGGCAGCTGGCTAGGGGCTTTGGAAAGGGGGCAGCGCCCAGGGCCAGAAATCCCGCAGCCGGAATCCACGACAGCGCGAAGCGAGGTTTCCAAGAGGCCGAGCTTTCGAGCCTGACCCGCTACCGCGCCCGTAAAACAGGGTTTATTGTCTTCATGCTCCCCTAGACTCGACTTTTCCCGAGGAAGCCCTGAGGCCCAAGTCGCTCGAGTCTCCCTCCAGAAAGGGAAGGCGCCTGCATTGCCGACGGTGGCCGCGGGGTGGCGCCATTGGATAAGCAAAGGGAGCGGGCGAGCCGGCCTCTTCTACGGGGAACTAACTTTTGAAAAAACACAAGCCTGCCGGTAAAAGCTCCCTCACCTTGAGAATTTCCCAGGTATCCTCCCTTGTTTTGGCTTGGTTACCTTTGCCCTTCAGCCTGACGGTGCCTAATCTTGGGGAAATTTGAATTCCCTGGTGCAGATATTCTTAACTAGGGTCCTGCAATTTTCATTCAATTCCCTTCAGAGGGTGCGTTAGCTTGTATGGGAAAATACTACATTCGGATTTATATTAACCTGTCACTGAAATTGGGCATGTCCTGCTATTATGCATGTAGGCAAAAAGCATTATTCTGAACAGGGGTCCGTAGCCTTCAACACACTACCAAAGGGGTCCATGATACACAGAAAAGGTTAAATGTGTTTGATCTTGGAGAAGAGGTGCTCCCTTTCATTCCTTTTTTCTCCTCTCGTCTTCCATTCTTCAGTCTGTGGGTATGGTTTCTAAAGTTTCTTAGTTCCCCAAAGACTTTATAAATAGTATTTCCATTACCATTTTTACATCTGAATGAAATACACTCTCTCTGTTTTATGTATTTAAAAAAATTGAATCACAAAGCTGCTTAAAAAATTAATTGCTTAATTCCACATTCTGAGTTAAAAACTACACCAAAACTGCAAAGTTATTGAGACTGCTTAGAATAAATTATTTATTCTAAACTAGGGAGGAGAATGAGAATCAACAGCTGAAAATAGCAAGAGAAAACTAACCATTTTCTTATTTTAGAATTTCATCTTTAGCATTTTAGTTTTATAAAGCAAGCAATCTAGCTCAGAGGAAAGAGTATGGAACTGGAGTCAGGATTCTGAACTCTGAAGCTTGCTACTTAACTATGGGACCTTGGGTAAGTCATTTAGCTCCTTACATCTCAACTTGCAGGATTTGATAGGGTGGTTGTGAGGAAACTGTTTTTGTAAATCTTAAGAGTTATATATAAATGCAAGATATGATAATAATAATAGTTAAGATTTATGCTTCATTTTAAAGTTTCTAAAGTACTTGACATATATAATTTTATATCCCTAACAATGATGTGGAGTGTAATCTCCATTTTACAGGTGAGGAAACTGAGGCTGAGAAGAGCTAAGTGATTTCCCCAGGGTCACACAGCTAGCAAGTGTCCTAGGCAATATGTAAACTGAAATCATCCTGACTCCAAGTGGAACTATCTACTATTCAACCTAATATCATGATAGCAGAATTTAAGTAAATATAAAATATCACAGAAGCAACACACACACGAAATAACAAAAGGGGTTATCTAATTCCAGAGAAATTTAAAAATTGTAATCTGAAAAGCCAAAGGAAAAGACAGAGAGGAGTATTAAAGACTCAAGGAGAAGCTCATCTTCATGTTCTGCCAGAGGCAGCTGGGTGGCAGACTTCTCTAAGCAACAAGGAGGATCACAAATTTGTCTATTAGGAGCTGGCTGCTATCGTCTCTGGTGGTTGGCAGGCTTCTCTATCTCCTTGTTTTCTCTTAAGCAGTTTACAGAGATGCTTCCAAACTCTATGTCTTCTTATTGGAGGACATTATGTTTCTGTTAAAAACTAAATAACTGGGGTCCCTAGGAAAGCAGTATAAGAAAAAGAACCTTGAAAAGACCTTCTGAAGAGGTAGATTCAGTTGCTCATTGATCAGATGACCTTGGCCCAGTCATTCAACTTGATCATGACTGACTTTTCCCCCTAGATCTGTGATTTCATTGATGTTACGATTTAAAAACAAAAAAGCCCCTTTTACTAATATAGATCAGCCTCAAATGTGCTAGAATTTAGTTCCAGGGAATTGTCTAAGGGACTGAGAGGTTAAGTAATTTGTCTAGAGTCACAGACGCAATATATGCCAGTTTATATACCAATATAAATATACCAATTTAAACCCAGTTCTTCCTAATTTTGAGGTTTTCCCTCTCTCTACTACTCATTGCTTCTCAGAAGTTCCATATTGGTAAGAATATGGGTTCAACTCCTCTAGAGAGTTTGTGAGGTAAGTGATACTGCATGTGTAAAGCAAATATAGTCTGAGGTCCCAGGAAAGAATGAACTAATTTCCAATTATTACTATCCTAGTTATCTTTACTCCTCTTTGTAAGGAAGAAATAAAGTCCAAGGACACGATTGCATGTAATTCTGGATCCCACAGTTTGGGAGATTTAAAGGATTTGGAGAGAGTTCCAAGGAAGGCTTCAAAAAAGGGTCAAAGAATAATGTAATCCCTGCATTCCTAGTCAGGCCATTTCTTTATCTAGGGGTTCCTGTCATTTTAAATTTGATTATTTTGCCTATATATTCAGATTTGGCATGGAAGACTTAGGGTATACTAAGATTATGTTTGTTTCTTTTCAGAAATGATAATGGAGTCAGGAAAAACAATTTTACTACCCTAGGCCTGATCTAAATAGTAAAGACATTTTTTTCCTAGTGTAGACATGGCCTAAGTGGTAGAGACCTTAGATTTAAGTGGAAAGGTAAGTGAATTAGCATAGCTTCATAGACTGAGAGCTGGAAAGGAATCTGGCCTTCTTTTAATTCAATCCCTCATTTTACCAATGAAAAAAATGGAGCCCAGAGAGGTTAAGTCAAAAGTCACCCAGGTAGCACATGGGAGACTTGAGATGCCAAAGCAGGTCTTTTTACTCCAAATCCAGTGTTCTGTCCATAGCACCATCTAAGAGAAAAAATGTAAAGGGGTTAGCTGAGTAAAAAATTCTGAATAGTTTGAATGGGAAAATATGCAGAAGATAATGACCCCTATCTAAAACCAAAAAGGTATTTGTTTGGGGGGGAAGGGGTCCAGACCTGTGTTTTCATTGGTGTATGGAACCATTAACGGGAAACTATCTCCACCAAAGCTGGTAATTCACCTATAACTTACAGCCTTAGCTACCTAGGACATTAAGAGATTTATTGGTTTTGCACTATCAGAGAGTTAGTATGTCAGAGGTAGCATTTGAATTCAGCTTTTCCCGAATCCAGGACCAGCCCCCAGTCCCCTATACCACATTATCTCTCAAAACTTAGAGGTACTAGGCCTGTTACAGCAGAAAGACTTTAAGACAAATGTCCTGAGTGGGACACCATAGCATAGTGGATAGACTTGGAGTCAGGTCAGAGCTGGATTTGAATCTTGTCTCTGACAGTTGGGAACTATGTGACCTAACTGTGTTATTTAACGACTCCAAGCCTTAGTTTCCTCGTTTGTAAAATTGTGTATAATAGGACCTACTTCCCAGGGTTGTGAAGGTCAAATGAGATAATATACATTAGCTATTTTGTGAATTGAAACTGTTATATAATTATCAATTGTTATTATCCTGGATATAAAGTTACTGAAGAATAACAGAAACAGTTACACCCTAGTGCCGGAGTGGGGAACCTTCGGCCTCAAGGCCACATGCCTTCTAGGTCCTTGGGTTCAGCCTTTTGACTGAGTCCAAGTTTTACGGAACAAATCCTTTTATTAAGGGGATATGTTCTGTGGAGTTTGGATTCAGTCAAAGGGCTACACTTGAGGACCTAGAGGGCCACATGTGTCCTCCAAGCAGAAGGCTCCCCACCCATGCTAACAAAACTTACTGAAACAGTATAGAGAAAACTAGACCTGAAGTCAAGAAGATCTGAATTTAGATTCAGCCTCAGACAGTTACTAGCTATATGAATGAACCTAGACAAGTCACTTAACCTGATTGCCTTGGTTTACTTATCTGTAAAAATTACCAGGGTTATTTTAAGGATAAAATTAGATAATAATAACCTTTTCAAATCTTAAAGCACTATGTAAATGTTAGCTACTATTATTATCAAGTAATTGAGGGATAGTATAGAAGGTTTTTTGTCTTTCTGAACTACATCATAGACCTCATATATTAATTCTTCATGGTATTTTGTGGACGTCAAGGGGAAGTGATTATCTTTTAAGTGTTTGGTTAATTTTTAAATTAAAAAGTATTAGCCACTGATATTTTACAACCACGTTATCAATTCATCATTTCTCCTCGCCTTCCTTCTCCAGAAAGAAGCTAACAACTCCAAATTTAGAAAATACTCAACATCACTTAATTAAAACAACTTTCTCCTTGCTGTTTAGCGATCTGTCTTTCCCTCTAGGTCTGCTGCTAACTTGGATATTAATCTAGTAAGTTTCCTCCTCCATGCCTCCAGTCCTCCTGAAGAGATCCCAAAGAATGGACACTCAGTCCTGTTTCTCCTTTCATCACCTCAGCTGCAGTGAGCTGAGACCCAGAATTCGGAGCTTAGAGTGAAGAGAGTCCGGGCAAAGTGATACAGATGTGAAGTCATTAAAGTGGCCACTATAGAAAGGAAAGATAAAAAAATCTAGCATAGATTATGCAGTCCCTACTATAATTTCTGGCTCCTGCCCATTTTTCCACAAATATGTTTAGGACTGCCTATTTCTAAAGAAAAAAATGAAAAAAACAACTTCCCTTTATACTATATTCCATCCATCTTCTTTCCTTCCTCCTCTTCACTCCTAAACTTCCTGAAAAAGAGTCACCACCACTTACCGTCTCCATTTCCATAAAGCCATCTTCCCAGTGCCTTATAAACTGGCTTACTATTCAGCAATCTACAGAAAATTCTCTCTCACAGTCATTAATGACCTACAAGTCACCACATCCCATGACCTTTCTCTTATTCTTCCTTTCCAGGCTTATTTCATATGACTCCTTGCAAATGAGATGACTCTTCTTCCTTCAGATAGAGGTGCACTCTCCCATTTCCAGGCTTACCAGTCTCTATGCCTGTTACTTACCCTTTCCTCTTTAAGGTCAGACTTCAACACCTCACTTGGGAAGCCTTCTCTCATTCCCCAAGTCATTTGAGCCTTGCAATTCTATTTTATAAATGAGGGAAGTGAAATGACTTGCTGATGATCACATGGCAAATAAGTTTCAGAGCTGGCCAGGATTTGAAGCCAGTTGGTGCTGCTGCCTCAAAGTCACTTTCTGCTTTGCCCCTTCTCTTTGCAAGTAAGTTTCTTGTGAACATGTTCTATTTGGGGGGATCATAGATTTACAGCTGCAAAGGACCTTAAAGGTCATCAAATCTATCCTCCTTTTATAGATAAAGAAACTGAGGCTCCGAGAGATTAGTTAAGTGATTCGCCCCTAGATTGCAAGGCTGCTAAGTGTCTAATTCAAACTCAGGACTTCCTGACTCCAAGTCCCGTGCTCCATTCACCATGCCATGCAGCCTCTCCTTTGTTACTCTGTATCCCCAGCATAGTGCATGGCAAATGGTTATTGATTCATAAATGTTGGTTTTTACATTGCATCTTCTTGGGTAAATGCTGAGGTGTAAAGAACATTTTTCCTTTTCCTCTCTGCCTCATGAAAGTTGTAGAAAATCATAGAATTGTAACTTTAGATCTAAAATGAATTTGAGAAATTATCTAGGGTCTCTCATTTTACAAATGGCTGTAACTGAGGCCCTAAGAAGCTGTGTGACTTGTCCAAGATGAACAGAAAGGGATTTTGAGCCCAGGTTTCTGGGTTTTTCTTAGCACTACATCAAGTAGAAGTATAAGCAAACAGACTCAGGTTCAGCGAGCATGGTACTAAAAACTGTTTTTACCATATAGAGAAGCTCCCATGGATGGTGATCAGCAGAACGAAGTCATTCCCTTCCCTCCTCGAGAAACTCTATGGCCCACTCCTTTCTCCAGATTGTAAAACCACTATGGTTCCAGTCTCTCTACATTTCCCGGTTTATTTCACATATCTTCCCTTGTACCTTTCCCAAATTGTCTTGATGATATTTCATCATCCAGTTCTCTAATTTCACACAGCTTAATTCCCTGTGCCTGAATGACTTCCACGCCTCCTGCTCAAAGAATCCCTAACTTCCTTTAAATCTTCTCACCCTTTCACTTTTCCACCTTCTTACAGAAAACCTATTCTAATGCTGAATTTTGTATTTATTCTTCTATGTAAATGTTTACTGCCCATATAATATAAGCTCCTTGAGGGCAAGGACTATTTTTTTTTCTTTTCATATAGGATTTAACACAATGCCTGGAAGGCTTAATAAATGTTTGTGGAATTGAAGTCAGCACTACCCACTAATGGCAATAAAGTCAATAATTAATCATTATTCATAGCTCTTCCATTGTTCAACCTTTATTTAGCACTAAAAAGGGACAGCCTGAGGAAAGGGGTCTCATCACCAACTAAGGCACTTGATTGGATATCACTGTTCCCTAATCCTGCTGTGTGACTGTTTTGCATTTTTATAAACCTATGAAAGGAAGCTAGATATTTGCCAGAAGACCTATGGAGGCTAACTTGTTTGCCCAGATTTTAAGAACTCATACGTTAAAGGTTTAGTAAGAACTTTCCTTTAAAATCCTCCTTTGAGGTAGGTAGAATAAATATTATTTTTTCTTATTTGCTGCCACTTGCTGCTTGTCCTTCCTTCCTGGAGAGGACCGTGACATCAGGGAGGTGACGCCATGACTTGCAAGTGAGCTGGGTTTTAGTGAGGGAGGGCTGTGCAAAGTCACCAACCTCACTTTCATCTGGGTGCAGTGGCCAGACTAAAACAAAATAAAATCATTTGTCCAAGGTCAACACACTAACAGAGTCAGGACTCAGAGCCAGATCTTCTGGCTCCAAGTTCATCCCTCCTTCCACTGTTTGTTTGTTTTTTTTTAATCTGTCATTAGATAACGCTTAAAAGTTTGTAAAGCATGTTATATATGTAATCCTTCTTTAATTCTCACAACATTGTGTTACTCTGATTACTATTGCTACTTTACAGATGAAGAAACTGAGAGTCTTGGAGCCTGAGTTATGTTCCTAGGGGCACACAGCTAATAAGTGTCAAAGGCAAGATTAAAAACCTGGGCTCTCCTGACTCCACATCCGGGAATTTTGTCTAGATGTTGTATGAATGTTGTAGTATCGTGGTTCCTGGAGGCCTTTATTCAGTGACTGAAATACACTATTTTTCTACCGGAGTTGTGGGTCCCCAGGAAGAAGAAAAAAATGGAAAATAAACATTGGAATGACAATACCTGAGTACCTATTAGTGCAAATGATGAATCCTGTGATGTAATCACATTATTGGAATTTGAGCTGCGTATTTCCCTTGGGCTGGAACCAATGACTGTATTTTATATAATTGTAATTTCAAATAGTTAAAATTCAAATACATGGGACCACTTTACAGGAGTTATTTTCACTATTGGCACTAATCAGGACCTAGCAGTACTGCAAATCATAGAGTATGAAGATCTAGAACCCTAGGGCTTGGCAGGTGCCTCAGAGACCATTTATTCTAACCCCTTTATTGTGTAGAGGGGTAAAGGGAGGGCCGCAAAGAGAAACAGCCATGTATCTTATTAAGTTTGTACCGTTAGAACTAGCTCAAACCCAAGTCTTCACACTCCTTTTTTTCCCCCCAATCTGGCACTCTATTCTAAAATCTATACTATCTCCCTCTACCAAGTTACCTCCTTTGTTCCAGAGGAACCCTTCCATGCTTCCATACTTCCATGGATCTGTGACTCTATCAACCTAAGTGCCCCTCCTGAGGTACAGATTTTATTCCAGCCATGCTAAGCTGTTCTGTGGCCCCTCAGTCCATATCCTCCAACAAGTCTCTCAGAGATCCTCCTAACATGGCAGGGGGTAATAGGGAGGGAGGGCTTTCTCTTACAGAATCTCTTGTGCACACTTTGCTGTCACTTTGCATCATTGCTACAGAAATAGAAGGGGACTGCACAGAGCCAGGGGCCATTTTGTATTTTGTTTGTTTGTTTGTTTCATTGTTGCCACAGTCAAAGAGTTCCTGAAGTGTCCAGCCTACTAGTGATGAGGGTCTGTCTATGAACTGGATTAGTTATCGAAAAGCAGGTGCGATCTGTGGCCAGGTCTGTCCAAGCAAACCCTTTCCAGTATGGAAACCTGTCAGAGCCTGTGCTTCTCTATTCTTCTTCTTCTTCAGGATCCCATAATCAGCCCCAGACCATACTCTTATTGTGGCATTTCAGCTGCTTTATGGCCAAGCTTTGGGAGAAAGGAGGTAGCAGGGACTTCTCGGGTCTTAAAATGCATGTGCATTGGTGATGAAGTAGCAAGGTATTTCCTGAAGCATTTACTGCCATTGTTAACCCTTCCCCATTCCCATTCTCACTCTTTTTTATAGGCATAATGACATTTCATAAAATTAGACATGATATCAGCAACAGGAGAAAATAATTTACCAAGGTAAATTGAAATGCTACACTTGATGCAAACACCCTTTTAAAGTTTGCCACCCTTATCCCATGCAATTAGGGAAAGCAATTATGAATACTCTGTTGTCAAATATTATTTTCAGATCTGTCCTAGTTGAATTGAAAGGCCTCTAATGGAAATTTTGTAAATAAGCCTGGAGAGGGTGGCTTTAAAACAATCATCCCAACTAGGTTAATTAATCAAATGTGAAAACAGGATAACATTCATCATCTGACAAAGAAACACGATGAGTTCAAATATTGATGTTTAAGAATCATGTCTAGTAGCAAGTTAAAAGGGTAAACCAAATAATATATAATTGATTTTTTTTTCTGAGTTTTCAGTCATATTGACTTTAGAGTTAGCTTTTGATCAACCATGTAGTTAAAAAACAAGAGGCAACAGGAATGGCAAGAACTTTATTCAAGATTACAGAATAACAGACAAATAGACCTGGAATGTAGCAGGAACTCATGAATTCTCCAATCTCTTAATTTCCCGCCCCCTCAAATTTCTAGTGTCCCTATTTTCCTTTTATGTTCATTTGTTTATAGGACATTATTTGAGCCATTCACGCTTAATGGAAAGGATCATGGTCACTTATATCCCCCATCTTTTGTAAATGGGTGGTCATTTCCTAGCTACCAAAGTTAGAAACCTAGTTGTCATTCTTCACTTCTTCCCCCTCTCTTCCTACAGCCAGTTAGTTTTCAAGTGCTATCAGTTCTTTATATCTGTCACATCCATCCATTGACAGTACTAAGTCCACCTCAACACGTCACGTTTATACCACAGCAATAATCTTCACATTGATCTCCTGGGGTTTGATTACCTTGTCAATCCAATCCATGTTATATACAATCATCCTATTGATCTTACAAAAATACTGTATTGTTTATATCATTGTTTTGTTGGGTCCGCTGCTCCCTGTCTGCCTGCACCCAACTGCTTCCACTAAAAAAAAAAAATCCTCCAGGGTCTCCTCACTACCTATAGAACAAAGTATAATCCACTTAATTTAGCACTAATCTCCAATGTGACCTCACACTTTAAGTCATCCACTCTGGCTGAATTGGCTCACTGGTTTTTCCTCACATACTTTAGGAATATTCCTTCCTCTCTTCATATGCTCATGTTGTTCCACCTATCTGGAATGCACTCTTTGCCCCTCTTCCTTCCTCTTCCCTTTCTTCAGGAGTTAGCCCAACCCTCAATTCCTTCTTGAAATCTTAAGCTTCCCCATTTCTCAGTGATTGTTGCTTCCTCTGAATGCCTTCCTCTAATACATATGTATATGACACTTAGCACATGCTGGCACGTATTTTTATGTTTCTTTTTGCCTATTTGTATTTTTTCCAAAAGAGGCTTTACATTGTTCACAATTGGGGATTGAGTTTCTTTGTATCCATGATGTCTAATAATGCTTTAAAGGTGTTTGGTGCTTTATAGGTTAAAAAATGTTTTCATATGTTTTATCTTGCTTGGTTATAACAACCCTGAGAAATAAGTATATTTACTCTCATTTTACAGATAAGGAATCTAAATCTCTGAGAAGTTAAATGACTTCACAAAAGTCAGTGTTAGTGAATGGCCAAGCAGAAACATGAACCCTATGTCTATGAATCCTTCTTTAGTGCAGTCCCCTAAAAAAAAAAAAAAACAACAACAACAAAAAAACTGTCTCTTCAAAATATACTCTTTGTAAGTATATAATAAATGTTCTTGGGTGATGACTTTCTCCTTTGGTGATGATTTTTGAAAATAAACTTTAGCTGGATTTTTATCCAGGAAGAATCTAAGATGAATCTAATTAACCCATACCTTTTTCTAATATTTATATTTGTAGTTGTGATACAATGTTTCCAAAGGGCCTATCAGTACCAGCATGTCTTCTAGTTGGTTTTTATGCCAGCCTGTATTGAACTGACTTATGGGTATGATGAAGGACTCAGGGGTATCATCACTTTTAAAAGAGAGATGAAAATCTCGGAAATGGAGATTAGGACCAGAATACAGTCAGACTTATCCCTCTACTTGCTTGTCAATGTTATATTTGTTCCAGCCAGGCAGCGTCCTGTGGACCTTAGTTTTTGATCTTTTGCATTTCTGGCTCACAGAAATAGACAAGTATGCAAACCATACCAATGCACCAAAGATTTTCCAGGATCTGAAAAGTAAAGAGCCATGGAGTTGAGAGATCTTGCTGCCAGGTTCCCCTATGCATCTGGGACCAAGAGAATCACTGAAAACTTCTGCAATGCTCTTCAGTCCTGGTGTGGACAATCTATTGTGCATTACTTGCCTGTGTCCAGTTCCTCTTTGAAGTTTTCTCTTCTTCCCAGCTCAAAAGATTTCAAAATATAAGGGAAATTCAAGCTGGAAAGTGACAGTTATGTTACATTCATGTGTGTAATTTTTACCATAGTTTCATCAACACAATTAAACTTTTTAAACTGTGAACTTAAGTCTGAAATGATTTATGAATGACATGAAAATATAATAAGAAATTTACATTTCCCCCAATATTAGGAGGGCACATAAGTCAATGAAAATAGAGCATAGGAATAATGGGATTCATACCTGTTGATTTTGTGGGGATAGGTGGTCAAACTACTCCCATTTATAATTAAATTCTATTCTTATGATATCTAGTTTAATATGCGTTCAAGATGCACAATTGTTTTGGGAGAACCACAAGGAAGAATAAATTCATGGTGATCTCTCAACTCTTCATGAAAAGTAAAGAAGCTTCCTAAGACTAAAATGTAATATATCATATATGTGTGTGTATGTATATATATATATTTACATATATATATGTAAATATATATATATTTACATATATATATATATAAATATATATACTCAGATCTCCCTAATTGCAGGAGGAATAACTCATCTAACTTCCCAGGTCTCAAATCCTAAATAAGCTTTAAATCATCTTAAGCAAGACATAACACTTTGTATTTTGAGGTTGCCATTTTGGAAAAAAAAAATAATGAACATAAGAAAAAAAGCATTTGCTTTCGACTGTACTCTACAAAAGTAAAATTGATATCCTGCAATGTAAATGCAATTTTTTAAGGCAGACTGGTTAAATGAAATTTACATATATGCATTTGCCCCCAATTTTTAATATTTTGAAATGAACCAATTTGTGTTTACTCAGAACAAAATGTTAATCGTTTTCATCCAAAAGGCAAATTCTAATCTCCTTATCTTGAAATCATTACCTCAGATTAGGAGAGTTGTTTTGCTTGGTCATATGATATATTCCTTCTTTGAGACTAGGGTTTAAGGTCACTGACTGTCTTACAGTTTTGATTCTATATGAAATGTCAGACCAATGAAACCTGATAAAGAATTGGCTTGTGTTTGAAGACCACCCATTGAAAAGATCACTTTTTAGAACTACAAATGACCAGAATATATTGCAGTACCATAAGCATCTTGACTAGTCCCACAGCAATTTCTAGAAACTTCTTAGTTTTCTGAAATCATGTGAAAGTCAAATACAGTCAAATTCCCCTTAGGAATAGCCCAACTCCAAAGCCAAATCATACACATGCCCTTTTTCTTCCTTCCCCCAGGACATTTTTGCACAGGTAAAATGAACATCAAAGATAGTCTTAAAAAGAGGCAGGGGAGAGAGAAAAAAGAAGAGGAGAGGCAGAGGGAAGAAAAAAGAAGAGGAAGAGATATTACAAAAGATTAATATCAAATCTGAGAGATATTTGTGGGAAGGGGTCAGGATATACTATCTCAGGCAACCATCCTTAGTCCTATATCCCATCCAACTCATCATCACATCAATAAACTTCATTCTTTAGCACCAACCAGTATTCTTCTCAATTTAACTCAATTCAATAATACTTATTAAGTACCTATTATGTGTACAACACTACACTGGGCACAAGGGATGCAAAACCAAAAATAAATCTGTCTCCATTTTCAAGGAGCATGTCCTAATAGGAGCATGCAACATATATACATCTAAGCATAACACAAGGTAATTTGTGAACAGAGAGGGCATTAACAACCAGTGGGATTAAGGAAGACTACTTGAAAAAGGTGATACATGAGACAAGCCCTGAAGATAGACAAGGATTCTGAGAAGAAGAAATGAAGACAGTGTGCTTTCCAGGCATGGGAGCAGCTTTGTGAAGACAGCATGCTGAATTAAAGAGAAAAGTTAACTGTCCAGTTTAACTAGATCATAGCGTGAGAGGAATTATACAGACGAAGCCTAGAAAGGTAGGTTGAAACCATGTTTGGGTTTTAAGTGACAGATTGTGTTTTCATTTTAAGCTATATGCAAAGAAGGTGAATTACATGGTAGAATGGTGTCTTGGGAAGATTATTCTACGTAGAGCATAGAGAGGCAGGAAACTTAGAGCAGGGAGATCAATTAAGCTATTAGAGTAGTTCAGACAACAGTGATGAGGGCTTGAACTAGGGTTATGATTGGACAGGTGGGAGTGAATGTAAGAGATAGTGTAGAGGTAAAATTGTCACTGATTGGCTATAAAGAGGGCTAAGGGAGAGGGAAAAGTGAACAGCGACTTCAAAGTAATAAAATTGGGTGACTAGAAGGATGTGATACCTTGAACAGAAATAAGGAATCTGGAGGAGGGGAAGGTCTCCAAATGAACAAGGATCCCTCAAAGCTTTAATATGATTGCCCTGATTTGCCCTTTGGAATTGCTCTACCAACTAGTGCTCTAAGTGAGTACATGAGGAGTCATCTGTCTATGACATCTTTGGATCAGGTCTATACCACAAAGAGTTGGAAAAGCAGTTAACACAATCCCATTAAAAAGGGGAAGTAAGTAATTCTTCCTAATATGCAAAAAGTATTAAAGAGAAGATTTAAAGAGTCTGCTGTTTTGCTGTCCCTAGGGATCATGGGTCCCTCTAAGTATTTAAAGGAGCAGTGAAGACAGACCTCTAAAGAATGAGAATACCGAGAGAGTAGCCTTAAATTACAACCTGCTTAACTCAGTGGAAATCCATGACTTTAAAATCATCTCTTCACAGACTTAGGTGACAGATACCATCAGAAATCAGAATATATGAGAATGCAGATTTGGGCACTAACTCCATTCTGATCATAGATTTGATGAAGGGCTTTGCTGCTTCATAAATTCAGAATATTACTATTAATGAGAAAATGTCATGCAAATAAATTACAAAGTCAAGGATAGTCCATTTGGGGTGACAATTATGAGGCTTTTGACATGGTATGTATGTAACATGCAAGAATTTATTTTAAATCAATTTGTGCAGAGTACCCAGTCAGACTACCCAACCCAAAAGAATACTTAGACATTGGCCCTTGAACAAACTGTTCATATTGCATTTTTAGTTTTGTAATTGTGCCTTTCCACCTCAGTAAAGTGCCAGAAAATCACAGAAGGGTAGCATTTTAGATAAGAATTCTTTATGCTGTTACTGATTTGGTAACAGTAGATTTGAGAGCTGCAGCTCATCACCTGGGGGAGAGACGGGGAGTGGGACAGTTTTGTTTTCTTCTTTGCTACCAGCCACTTGAGGACCAGACAGCTGTTGAAGAGGGTCCTTCTGATACAAATGGGAGCCTAGGAGCCTAATGGGTTCCTCCTCATTGGAGGTCCTTAAACAAAGGTTGAATACGTCAGGTATGTTGTAAGAGTGGATTCTGTTGTAAGATGGCCTCTGACAGGTCTGTGGAAACTCTTGTTCCAGATCTTTGTAATGGACCCTGAAGAGTCTAGAGCCTGAAGGAGTCTAGAAGATCATTACTGAAATGGCTATGGTCTGGGAATGTGGGGAAGATTGTGAAAACAAAGAAACTACTCTGTTCAAATAACTAGAGGTGATAGATTTCATAAAAGACTGGGAAACGTCATGCTAGGCACTAAATTAAGGGGTAAAATACCTCATAGGAAAGTAAATGAGTAAAATAAAAAGATTTTTAAAAAGTAAATTTTTAAAGAAAATGAGTACAGTTTGTGATGGTGGCTCCATTATCCTTGCCCCAAATAGTTCTTATTATTAGCATGAATTGGCACCATTTTCTTGAGGAGATCAATACGATATCATTTTTTCACCCATATTTTGTTGTCGGGAGTCTTGACATTTTCTCCTTGCTCTATGACAACCCTCAGTTGGCTACCACCAAGCAAACTCTGAGACTCTTTATTGTACCTCAGGAAGTGGGCCAAAAGTGTGACGAAACCTGTGGAGAGAAATAGTAATATTTGAAATATGAAGAAAAATGAACTAGAAGAATGTCATTCTCAGTTACTAAAATGGTATCAACTGAAAATGGTACCAAAAGGCTGCTAAACAGATCAACTGTCATCACCAATCTTGGTCCTAGGGGAAAAATGATGAGACATACTTTCTCTTTAGAAAGATAGAGATGATGGGAATAAAATGTTGTATATAATTTCAGATGAAATCTTTTCAACAGTTTTAACTGTTCTGTGTTACACAGGAGAGTATCATGGGAGGTGAGGAGTGGATAATGGGTGTAAAAAACAAAAGGCATCAATCAAGTCTTTTAAGTTTTTTTTAAAAAAAGCCACATGTAATTAATTCATTAATTAATGAATTAATTAAGCACCAACTATATGCCAAGAACTATGCTAAATACTGAGAATCCAAAGACAAAAATGAAATCATTCCCACCCTTAAGGAACTTACATTTTATTGAGGAAGACAACATGTTCATAAATACAAATTACATACAAAATAATGCAAAGAAACTCAGTAACAAATGGTGAAATTAGTATAAAAAAACAAGCAAACAAAAAATACTCTCTTCAAAGATTTTTATAGCAGCATTTTTTGTATTAAAAGGAAAAACTAGAAAATATTTAAATGTCCAACAGTTGGGGAATGGTTAAATGAATTACGATTTATTAATGTAATGAAATGCTATATTTCAATTAAGATTAAACTATGAAGAGTATAAAGATGTGTAATAAAGACTACCCTGACTCCACTGCCTGGAGTTCAGTATGTTATATTTTGTCCCTTTCCCAGGATTCTCCAGTACCTTTTAAGGGGCTTAAGGGTGTCTAGACTCTCTTCCATTGGTTCCAGACTCCACCAAATATGTTCCTTCAGTTGTAGGGTTGGGTTCCTTGTACCAGAGAAATATTTACTTCTAAAGGTATGTACAAAAATATATGTAAACCTACTCCACAACATGCGGGACTTAATCCCTCCTTTATGCCACATGACTTTCTGGGGAGAGGAAGAGAATAGTTTCATGACTTAGTTCAGTTTCTATAAAGCACAACCCCAAATTCTAAGTCCAAAGCCCCACTTGAGCTTAAGTACCAGGCACTCTGGATTTTCAGTCCTTCCCTGTTGGGCTGACTGGCTACAACATTCCACCTGGAATCCTGGCTACATGGTCAGTGGACATGGAAACAGAACAGAAACAAACACCCCCAGGCCCATTTTTTAGAGTCACAGGCTTGTAAGAATGGGAAAGGGAAAGTATCACTCCCTCCCAGTTCTTAGGTCAGGGTGTCAAGGCTGTGGATAAACTGCATATGATCTTCATCCTCTAGGCAGCAAGAGAAAAGAATAAACAGGAAGAGACTGAGATTGCTCAGTCTAGCAGTTTTAAAGATGAAGCCTGTTCCAGCTATACACTCAATCAGAGGAGGCTACTCCCAATGATGTGATAGGGTACCTCTATGTTAGGTGAATTGGGCATGCTCCACAGTTCCATTATAGAGGTATGGAAAGATCTTTATTCCATGAGGGGAATAAAGCAGAACTAGAGAAACGGATTACATAATATATGATATTAGAAAAGGAAAAGTGAGTGGGGATTGAAAGGACAAAAAAATCCTCATGGTCACTTAAAGAGAAGCACTAAAATGTTATATCAGTGGGCTGAAGAATATTTATTTACATGTAAATATTTGCAAAGCAAGTTAAACTGGTTGTACTGATGATTGGTATTGAGTTCATAAATAAATCATGAACTGAATGGAGAAATATGCAAAAATTACATCTTATGGAAAGGAAAGCTTAGACAACAAAACCAGGAGTCCAAGGATTCAGACCTTCACTTCCAGGACCCTGCTTTTGGCCTGTAGATTTACATATCTGACTTTTTGCTCTCAGCACCTCACTTCTCATTTCAGGACCTGAACTTAATACTCCAGAACCCCACCTCTACTCAGTCAGTATGTGCCAGGCACCATGTTAAGTGCTTGGGATAAAAGACTGGCAAGAAACAGCTCCTCTCTCAAAAGAACTTACAATCTAAGGGGGTAGGCAACATGAAAGCAATTATGTACAAATAAAATAAACACAGGAGAAATTGAAGACAATCAACAGAGAAGGCACTAACACTAAAGAAGAAGACTAAAAGTAGGAATTTAGTTGGGACTTTAAGGAAGCCAAGAGCTAGAAATGAAGAGGGAGAACATGATGGATCTGGGAGGACAGACGGTGAAAACTCCTAGCAAGGAGGCCAGTGTTACCACATTGAAGGGCTTATGGAGGTGAGTAACATAATAAAATGACAAAGGTATATAGGGACCAGGTTTATATGACAGAAGATTTTAAATATGATCTTGAAGGTGATAGGGAGATGTTAGAGCTTATTGACTAAGGAGGTGACCGACAAGATACTTTCCAAGGCCAGGCCCAGAGTCACCAAATCTCTTGCAGTTTCAGAGTATGCCTTGGGATACCAAACCCAATTTCCTTCTTCTCTAGTGTTGGACAAATAACTGAAGCAGAACTTGGCCATCACAGAACCATTGAGGCTGAGGGCTTTAATTAGGTATTACATCCCCATCCTGTAGCTAACATCTCAAAACGAATCTCAGATTTCTTCCTCTACTTCCTTCTTCAGATAATAACAATAACATATAATCATAGCTAACATTTATACAGTGATTTACTTAGGTTATTTTATTTGATCCTAAAAATAACCCTGGAAGGCAGGTGCTGTTGTTAGCCCTATTTACAGACAAGAAACTTAGGCTAAAGTAACTTGCCCAAGGGTAAGCACAACTATTTAGTGTCCAAGTCTGAATTGCAAATCAAATCTTCCTGACTCCAGGTTCAAATATGATCATACAGAATCAATGAAAAGGAAAACCCTTTTCCCCTGTTCCTTATCCCCACTATCTCCTCCCCATTCACCTTAAATCTTCTCTTCCTGTCTTTCTACCAAGTTATTCTCTTTCCTTCCATCATGAATTTGGAACTCACTATTCTATCCTCAACAAATTTACCTTCATCTTAGACCTTTCCTTCTCACACTCTTTCCATCAACTTGCATTCACGGAAACCTGACTCCCCCTAGAAGTATTCCTGCCATATTATTACATATATACCTTGGTCATTTTATTATGTTACCCACCTCCATAAGCCCTTCAAAGTGGTAACACTGGCCTCCTTGCTAGGAGTTTTCACTATCTGTCCTCCCAGATCCATCATGTTCTCCCTCTTCATTAGATTCATTCTAAGGATCTGTGCTTGGCTCAGCATTGTGTAACATTTTTATCACTGATTTAGATAAAGGCATTAGTGGTACTCTCATCAAACTTACAGATGACCCGAAAGTGGAAGGAGGGAAAGCTAACACATAGGATGTCAGAGACCGGATCCAAAATGATCTTGACAGCCTCTTTAAAGCATTAGGTTGAGTCTAATGGGTACAAAAATCAACTTCACAAATATAAGACAGGAGAGACATGATTAGACAATAATTTGTATGAAAGAGATCTTCCAGGCTACATTACAAGGGTGTAACTTCCAGGATTAGGGAAATGAGTCAATTTGTACTCTACCCTTGGCAGACATCATTTGACATATTGTGTTTAGTTCAGGGGTCACATTTAAAGGACACTGATAAGCTGAACAGCGTCCAGAGGAAAGCAAGCAAGATAGTGAACGCCCATGAGTCTATGAGAATCAGCTAATGGAGCTAGGGATGTTTAGCCTCAAGAAGACTCAGGAAGCACAAGATAGCTGGGCTCAAGGACCTGAAGGACTCTCATATGAAAAAGGGATTAGACTTCTTTGCCAGAACTAGCAACTATAATTAGAGGTTGTTAAGAAGACTTGAGGTCAGAAAAAACTTTCAAACCATAATAGAGATGGTGCTTTGAACCATAGGATGGGGATGTAATACCTAATTGAGGCCCTCAGCCTCGATGGTTCTGTGATGGCAAAGTTCTGCTTCAGTTCTTTGTCAAGCACTAGAGAAGAAGGAAATTGGGCTTGGTATCCCAGGTCATACTCTCAAACTACAAAAGGTTTGGTGACTCAGAGTCTGGCCTTGGAAAATATCTTATAGGTCACCTCCCTAGTTAATAAACTCCAGCACCTCCCTATTACCTGCAAGATCAGATATAAAATAGTGCGGGATGAGCTACCTTGAGAGGTGGTGAGTTCCACTGATTTGGAAGTCTTCAAGCAAACATTGTAGTGCCTGTTATCCAATATTTCAAAGTGAGAATTCCTTTTCTGGGCAGATTGGACTGGATGACCATTAAGGGCCTTTCCAGCTCTCAAATTCTATGATTTTGTGATTCGTATGGGCTCTGACCCATTGGGACTTTCTCCTTATGCCTCATTAGACTCTCCACCTGCCACCATCACTCAGCAGCCTTTCCCCTTTTAGTTTTCACTCCAGTTTTATCACCTTAACATGATTCTGTTGTCAGTTATCTACTAAAATCCAAGTTCTGCGTACTTTCTCAAGTTTAGTACTTTGCTCACAGTCTTCCTCTCTACTCCACCTTCTACTCCAACAACTAAAAAGAACTCAATCCTGTAATCTTATTAGCATAGAGAATTGTTAATGTAAATACACTCTTAATAGCATAATCATTTTTTTAATTCTTGGGCCAGTTGTCTATCCATTGTTATGATACCTCTTACCTTTATACTTCTAGATTTCAATATACATATTGGTATCCCCCAAGCACTCTGGTCTCCCAATTTATTAGCCTCCTCAGTATTTGTAACCTTTTTCTTCACTCCTCTGTAGCCATGCACAGGGATGGCCTTCCCTCAAACTTTTCATCCCCCATAAATGTTCCATTTCCACTGATAACTCTGAAATTCCTTTATCTAAACATATCCTCCATATTTCCATCTCTTCCTTTGCCTTACTCTTCTAAGATTTGTTCTTTATCCTTACCATGACCACCAATCACTTTATCCCTTCCTGTTTTCCCAAATCATCATGAAAACCATGGCCTCACTTTCTTTCATTCTTGATCTTGAAAACAAGGAAGAGTCTGTGCCATTTGCCTTGAGGCAAGAGTCAGTGACTGGATTTAGCAATAAAGAAGCCAAGTCAATATCCAGAAACACAGACACTGAACACAAGAGAGACACAGAAATACAAGTATTGTTGTTTGGGTCATTTCAATCATGTCTGACTATTCATGACCCCATTTGGGATTTTCTTGGTGAAAGATAATGAAATGGTTTACCATTTCCTTCTCCAGCTGATTTTATAGATGAAGAAACCAAGGCAAACGGGTTAAAGTGACTTACCCAGGGTCATAAAGCTAGTAAGCATCTGAGGCCAGATTTGAACTCAGGCAGACAGGTCTCCCTAACTCCAGGCCCAGTGCGCTATCCTTTGCACTATCTATCTGTCCCATAGAAATAGAAGTAAACTTCTATTCCTTGAAGTAGAGCAGAGATGAGCAGCTCTTTTGAGCAGGCCCCATTTAAGACCAGCAGGCAGAAGAGAGACAGATTGTCCAATTATTACTGAGAGCTGATTCAATTGGAGGAATGTTTTACTGTTTGAAAGAGCTGGTTAATAGGAAGAACTCCTAAGAGCTGATTGGGGAAAGGCTCTAGGTTGCTTTGCTTTTTAATGTAACCTACAGATTAGAAGGTAGAAGTACTTTAGAGATTTGTTTGCCTTGCTCTTTAGTAATACCCATGGCCCAAAAGGAGAAAACCTGTGAGAGTTCAGGGGGCATAATTAAATAGTACTAAGGATTCTAGACTTTAGAAGAACTGTTTTGCTGAGAGAGCTAATGCTGCCTCAGAGCCTTAGCAATGGAGCAGACCTAAATTGCTCTGCAGACCCCAGGCCTAGGAGCTCAATTTTCACTAAAAGAGTCTTACATTAATTCAGAAAGCAGCCTCCACAGAATGGTAGCCAATGATAAGTAGCTCAAACCAGAATAGAGAGGCCTGGAAAAAGAATGGCCCTGTCCAGCTCATGACACATGGTACATGCAGACTGTTCCCCCGACCCTCTTTTTATAAAGAATAAGGCAATATGAAAAAGTGAGCTCAACTCTAGGAAATGATCTGCTTCCCCTGTTCTCTTCTCTTTACCTAGACCCCAAATGTAGGTGTTTTCCTCTTTTTTTCCTTACTTTTAATTCTCCCTTCATGAACCATCCTCCAAAGCTGGAATTGGTTTTGCTTGTGACTTGTTCCTTTCTTAATATCTTTTAATCCTCACTTGCTCTTTCCCTGTTCCCAACTGATTCTCCACTGAATTTAATATATTTCTATACCAAACACTTTTTGTATATGTGTGTGTGTATGTATGTATGTATGTATATTCAGCCCTCCATTGTTCAAATCAGTTGAAAGTGAAGTTTATGTGTATCCTGACCCCCACATATTTCTGTAGGTTTGTATGGTCTTCGTGTAGACACTGATTATGCCAGATAAGTTCTACGAACTTCCTTCCTCTTTCTTCCATGGTGTGTTCCTTTTTCCTTCCCTTTCCGTTTTTCTCTTTAGATTACAAAAATATAAGAAAACTTGTTTTATTTAATCCCTTAGTGACCTTTGAAGAAATTAAGGGGACACATATTTTTTATCCTATTAGAACGCAAACACTTCATCATCATATAATCCTTACAATTGCTCAAACATATTCACTTTTCTATGATTCTCTTGACTTCTGATATTGTTTTTCGGGTTTTTTTGTTTATTTTTTTTCATGCCAAAGTCTCTACCTTTGTCAAGAATATTTATTTCATTAAAGATTCATTTTAAAAATCAAATTCGCTGTCCACATCCAGAGAAAGAACTATAGAGTCAGAACTCAGAATGAAGCAGACTATTTTCTATTTTATTTTTTGTCTTGTTTTGCTTTTTTCTCATGGTTTCTCCCATTCATTTTAATTCTTCTATGCAACATGACTAATGTGAAAATGTGTTTAATAAGAATGTATGTGTAGAATTCATATAAGATTGCATGCCATCTTGAGGATAGAGGGAGAAAAATTTAAAATTTATGGAAGTGATTGTTGAAAACTGAAAATAGATGAATTAATTATTAACAAAAAATCAAAGTAAATAAAATAAAAAGGGGCACTTTGCAAAGTTTATGTTTTCCAATTAAATGTTGCTGTTTTAAAAATACAAATAAAGTTAAATCTAAATTAAAAAAGAAAAAAGATCATATTCAGTTTTTCTGAGAAAACTATTTTTGATTGTAAGACTCTTTTTTACATTATGGAATAACAAATTCTAGACTTTCCTCTACCATGCTGACCCTCCTCTGCTATTAGTGAGTTCCTTTCGAGTTTCCATTTTGGAGAAAGGCCTAGGCTAATCATGATTCATTCCCTTCCCAGCTGTGCTTCTGACGCTATAGACTTTGCCATCATGCCCCTTTGGTTGCTGTTCATCCTTCATTTCCAAAGAGGACCAAATTAGAGAAGACAGGACCAGAGTGACTGTGTTGCAATATATCTAACATAATACTAAGATTTACAACTCACCCAGATTGTCTTCTTAGAGACTGTTTTCCTGTGGACCAAATCGACCTCACATGGGGCACATCATGACTATAATTTCCTTGGAAGCATCCATTGTGCTCTAGATAAATGAGAAATATTTTACTCCAATCCTTTAGGAAAATGCATACAACTTTTTTTTAAAAATGTATTGATAGCTTTTGTTCTTTATATCACCATAGTTTTCCCCAGTATCATTTCCCCCTCCAGTTGTCCCATATAACAAATAATATTTTTAAACACAAAAAATAAGAGGAAAAATCAGTACAATTGATAAATACATTGAAAAAGTCTGAAAACATAAAAACCCATGGACCTCCCACTTCAATAAATGGCTACATTGGTAACATCTTCTCATATCTCTTCTTTCAAGTCCTGCTTATTCTTTAAAATTTTGCTACATTCACTTTTGATTTGTGTTTACATTGTGTATATATTTGTTTTCTTGGCTCTGCTTATTTTATTCTTATTGATTCATGTAGATATTTCCAAGCTTGTCTGTATCCATCATATTCATCATTTCTTACAGCACAGTAAATTCCATGGACCACAATTTGTTTAGCTATTCTCCAAATCATGAGCATCTAGTTTTTTCTAATTCTTTGATATTACAAAAAGTAGTGCTACAAATATTTTGGTGTATATGGGAGCTTTCTTCTTACCAGTGGCTTATTAATCAAGCCCAGTAATGGAATCTCTAGGTCAAAGGGTATGGACATTTTAGTCACTTTATTTGAATAGTTACAAATAGTTACAAATTGTGTTCCAAAATGGCTACACCAATAATATACCAGTGTGTATATCCTACAACAATCCTTCCATCATTGACTATTACCATCCTTTGTCATCTTTGCCAACCATATATATATACACACACAAAACTTTCCGATCCAACTTATCAAATATATAGCTATTTGTACCTTTTTTCTCTAATGGCCCAGCATCCACTTTTATTTGCTCTAATAAAACTACTACACAGAAAATTTGCATTCTTCAGACAATGGTTAGGTGGACAAGGATGTGAAATAGTTAATGTTTCAAAGCCCCATGAAAAGAGGAAACTTCCATATCATAGCATTCCAACTCTCAACTATCTTAAGAAAGTTATAAAATGTTTTAAACGAGCAAGTCCATACAATTAAGAATGACTAGAATACATTCTGCAACCTCGCTCTCAAAAATCCCAGAGGATTCATATATTTTGATCTAAGTCCCCTATACCTCATCCAAATTTCTGTATGTGTATTGAAGGCATGGCCATCTTTCCAGTCATCCATATTCAAGACCTTGAAGTCATTCTTGACTCTTTCCCTTGACCCTTATTTCCCAGTCTAATTTATTGTTAGTCCTATCAAGTCTCTCTATAAATATCTCCTTTCATTTATTCATTCACTCACTCACTCATAAACTCCTTAGATATTCATTTAAGATCCTTCACAATCTGACTTAGCTTACTTCTCTATCCTTATTTCATATTCACAATTTCCATGTTCCTACTGTCTAGCCTACTAGCTTTCCCCAAACCATGGTTTTCAAGCCATGCTTCTTACACTTAGTCACAATTCTTATCCTTCTCCCATCTTGGACTGTATCCCTACAGTCACCCTCAGCTGCTATAGGTGAGATTTCATCTTATCTTGCCCAGTACTTAGGTCTTCATGATACTTTCCATGTACTATTTACAAACCATGGCCTCACAAGTACTTTCCATGTACTATTTACAAACCATGGCCTCACAAGTCCCCCCTTCCATTTTCCAGCTCCCCTTCATGCGTTGTCCTTCTCTATTATAA
This sequence comes from Bettongia penicillata ogilbyi, assembly GCA_023548195.1. Taxonomy (NCBI): domain Eukaryota; kingdom Metazoa; phylum Chordata; class Mammalia; order Diprotodontia; family Potoroidae; genus Bettongia; species Bettongia penicillata. The sequence goes on from JAJHZJ010000580.1 coordinate 7,027,465, forward strand.
TGCAAATTCTTTGAGGGCAAGGAGCATCTTGTTTTCTGGTATTTGTATCCATAGTCCTTAGTACAGTTCTTGACATATAATACATACTTATTGCTTTAATAATTCATTCATTGATCACTCCCCAAATTCCATATTCTATCCCCTGCCCTCATGAATTCACAAAGTTGTGCCACATTCCTGGGCAAGTCACTTAACCTCTCTCAGCCTTGATTTCCTCCTGTAAAATGGTGATAATATCACCTACTTCACTGTGTTGTTGCAAGCATCAAATGAGATAACGCATGTTCAGCACTTTGCAAACCTTAAAAAAAGCAAGATATCCTGTCACAGGTCTGTGATCTCTGCTACTGTGGAGGCTGAGGCTGATAAATCATTTTGAGTTTGAGCTTCTGAGATGAGGAAGAGCTAAAAGTGATTGAGTATCTATCTGCACTGTCAGGCAGTAATAAGTCCCTGGGAAGAGAGTGCCACCAACTATTTCAAGAGGGTCAAACTGGGTTAGTTCAGAAACTGAACAGGTTAAAGTTTCCCTATTGATCCACATTGGAATCTTGCCGCTATCCTCTGCAATTATAACCTAGGTGAGATAGAGAGATCCAGAGAGACAAAAAAGAAAGAAAACCAGAAAGAAAAGGAAGGGAGGGAGAGAAAAAGGAAGGAAGGAAGGAAGGAAGGAAGGAAGGAAGGAAGGAAGGAAGGAAGGAAGGAAGGAAGGAAGGAAGGAAGGAAGGAAGGAAGGAAGGAAGGAAGGAAGATACTTGTTGACTGCTCCTTCTTTATTGGAAAAACACCCAAATTAAGAAGTAACTGCTACTCTGGTATGAAAGGACAAACTCAGGACAGAGGTACATTAGGACAAGATTAATATAGAGAAAAGAATCTAGGAAAACAATGTGGTTCAAGCAACAGAATTTTATCATCTCCTACATTTATTATGGCAGCTGGGTGGCAAAGCAGATAGAGTGTGGGACCCAGAATCAGGAAGACCTGAAGCAAAATACAGCGTCAGACCCTTGCTAGCAGAGTGATACTAGGTAAGTCACCTAACTTGTTTGTCTGTGTTTAATCTTCTCTAAAACAAGGCTAATAATAGCACCTACTTCCCAAGGTTATTGGGTTGATAATAATGAGATAATATTTGTAAAGTGCTTTGCAAACCTAAAAGTGCTGTATAAATGCTACCTAAATTGGGAAAGTTGCTCATAATATTCTTTTTTTTTCATTTGGGTGTGTGCGACATGTGTGAATGAAGAGGGAAATTGTCACTCTCTATTTTATTTGTGAACATTCCATGGAGGGGATAGTTTGAGTGCTTGAAGGCATCAAGAAACAGTTTTGTTCTCCCCTCCCCCCAATAAAACCTGTTATTTATATGACTCCCTTATTATTTACAAAGCACTTCCTCATGACAACCTTATAGGTAGTAGAAAGGGTTTTTGTTGTTTGTTTGCTTTCTGTCCAGACCTGCAGCTGCGCCAGTGTAATGAATTCCTGGTTAGAAACACTTTTCATCAATGCAGACTGAAAAAAAAACTCTGCAAAGCCTTTGCAAAGGGTTTTACAGAATTGCCACTGGCATTGAGATATTAAATGACTCAGCCATGGATGTACAGCCAGTATAGAGGCAGGACTCTACAGAAATCAGGTCTTCCTGTTTCCAGTTCTATATATACTGTGCCTTCCAACCTCTCTGTGAAAACATTATTATTTCTAATTTGCAGGTAAGGGCACTGAAGTTCAGAAAGATTGTGACTTGTCCATGTGGGTCAGGAATTGAACCCAGATCTTCTGACTCCAAGTCCAGGACTCTTTCCAATAAATCACACTGTGCGCTATTCCCCAATTTTACCTACTAATGTGGTAAAGTGTTGTTTTAGAGTTGTACTAAAATAGCTTCAAGCTATATCTAATTTTAAAATCAAGTTCAGTCTGTTCCTCCTATGACCATATACTTTAAACACTAGCCTAAATCAAAGGAGTGCTGAGATCAGGGGTGGGAGGCTGTGGCCTCGAGGCCACATGTGTCCTTTTAGGTCCTCAAGTGCAATTTTGACTATTGACTATTCATCAAAGGGCCACACTTAAGGACCTAGAGAGCTGAAGGATCCCTAATCCTGACCTAGATCATCCCTGAACTGCTGACCAGAGATTACTCTGCTCCTGGTGCCTGTCCCACCATGGTTTCTATAATTACAGGCATTATTCTTTATGATTCTTCCTCCATGCAATTTTAAGACGCATCTTAACCTGTGTTATCACTTTAAACAAATTTACTTTGGACCCTCCACTGAGTTCACCAAAGACAAGTAATCCTCCTGAAACTGGTAGAGCTGAAGATTAAACCACTCTGGGCAATTAAGCCTATCCCAAGGTTCAGCTGGTGAGATGTGTTTTACATCAATTACAGCTGTTTAGGGAGGTTCTATGGCAACTAGCATTTGTATGCTCACATCCTTACTTGGATTGAGTGTTTGCGTGCTTCATTAGTATTCTAGCATCCCTCCACAGTACTCTTCCCTAGCTCCAGTCCAACCATGTTAACAAATTCAGAGATTAGGGCTACGTTATTCACCCTTCTGCCACTAGTGGGGCTCCTTAGTGAATTTTCTATTAACTTTGCCTCTGTGTGAAGTTGTGCCAATTTCTGAAGTGTAAAGCTGGAATAGATGCCAGAAGTAAGTGTAAATGTGATCGGCGTTGTTTATATTGTAATAAGAGTCCCAGCTAAGATGCCATTGGAGAAAAGGGTTGTGGTGAGGATTTAAAGTGGATGCAGAAAGAGGGTGGCTCTTTCAGGATGCCAGATTGGACATCTTTTATGACAGAGGTAGGTCGGGGTGGGATGAAAATCCAGGTTTAGTAAAAGCATAAGCCAGTAAAGTAATGAGGAAGCATACCATTAGTGGAAGAGAAGTCAGAAACTCTTTTTGATAACGAATTTTTGATAGTTTGATAATTTGATTTTTTTAATAGAGTATCAGCTGGGTCTACTATCAATATATAATCCTAAATTGTAAAATAATAGAACTGGGAAGGACTCTAAAGGACTTTTTTTTTTAACATTTTAAGGACAAAGTCTATGAAGTAGCATAAAATACAACTCTTATGCGCAATAAAGCCAAAGAAGAAAACATATCTGGAGTACATTATACATTCAGATTTTAAGACAGTTTTGCAAGTGTTTTATTAGTGAGGATATGTGGTGAGGTAGAAAGAATAGAGGTCTGGGAGTCAGGGGATCTGGAGTTTACCACTGGGAGCCTCAGTTTCCTCATCTATTAAAATGAGAAGAGTACACTAAATAATCTTTAAGGTCTCCTCTGGCACTAACATTTTATAATTAAAGATTAATTATTAAGATAATATATAGCTATGCCCACTATTCAACCAAATAATTTCCATGAGCTTATTTAAGAATACTACCACCATAAATCATGACAAGTCATCAAAGCATATTCCTAATCAGAGTCAGTAAAAACCACCCCAGGTTTTTCATTTATTTATTTTTCTTTTTTACAAGCCACAGACCAACAGATCCCAAAGGGTTTATTTTGTTTGTTTGTTTGTTTGTATAATGCATGGGTATTAGCTTTTGTTATGTGGGGTGGGAGATGGGGAGAGAGAAATAACCTATTACAGGTAGGCCCCATAAGGTTATGTGGGGCACAGTAAGGTCTTTCTTTGGAATCACCAATCTGAGCCTTGGGATAGCTTTTTCTGATGCATAATGGATACAACAGGCTGACAGAGATACAGGTACAAGCAGTGCTCTTGCAAAAGATTTTCGTAGATTCTAATTTCAGAGGTTAACAAAGATCCCTTTTTGGTTTATGCACTGTTTCCCAAAGTCATTGGAAACTGACAGATAAATGTGTAGCCTCCTTTGATAGCCCCTTTTACAGTTAGGTACAGCTGGATGGAAATCAGTCACAAAGGAGAACTCAGTGTTATCATTAATGGTGACTTTGTGTAACAGATGTTGTCTACATATTAGAGAAGGCTGCTTAATTTGTCTCTTGTAAACATGAAGCCTCTTAAAACGATTATGTGCTAAACATTGGAAAATTCCATGCTTTTGTAATGCAGTCCTCCTTCAGGGAAAGAAGCAGTTTAGAATTAAAAGAATAAAAGGGAGAAAAAAATAAAGGAATACCACATCCATTACATTCATGTAGATTATGATTAGACTGAAGAGAGACCAAAGCTGACATTACGGTATTGCCAAGTGAAAATACACAGATTTAAAACAAAAGTATAAATAAACAGACACAGGGAGAGTGAAGAGAAATTTGAGTGGTGATTTTGCTCCCTCTTGGGTCACTGGCAAAGCTCCCCATGGGCTTTACTACCTGAGAATAGCAGGGTGGGTAACAAAGAGAAAAAAATATCTTATACACAAGAGTGGTAAAGATGATTTTCTAATCCAGCATTCTGGGTCACTTCTATATACCTTCCCTTCCCAAACTTCTGCCCCTAGGGTGTTGTTACACAATAGTTTCTGTACCCAGTCAGATATTCTACTCCCTATAGGTTTATATTTGTTTAGTACCTTTTTTAATATCCCAAATTACCTTGGCTCTGATGGAGGAAATTTTTTGAAATCATGCAAAGCAGGAATCATTTGACAACCTAAGCAGCCATATGTTCTTTTCACTTTTTCCTCCTCCTTCCTCAATAAACACCTCAGTTAGGTTCTAATCAATACAAGAAATATTTTTGCTTATTAACCCATTTCATTACACACTTCACATTCTTCACTGCAAAAAAAATTATAATTTTTTCCCCATATTGCTCAGTGTAATTTCCTCAGAGAAAGTAATGTCAGTTGAGATATTGATGCAATAACTAAAGATAGCAATTCCATTTTTCTTGTGACTCTCCTATAAGCTCAAGGAGTCATACTCCCATCTTTTTCACACCAAAGTATCAAGCTTGGAACTACTGCGTGGAAGTACACAGTAAAGACAAAACACAATCCTGGCATATCCTATCTAAATATAATTCTACTGCTGATAGGTACAGAATAGGTTCTTGTATGTGTGTGTGTGTGTGTATGTGTGTGTGTGGGTGGGTGTGGGTGTGTGGGTAGGTGTGGGTGTGTGGGTGGGTGGGTGTCATTGCAATTATATCACTTGATAATAAAAGACCAATACACCTTGTAAACCCTTTTAGAGTTCTAAGGGTTGAGGAGTTGGTTGGCTCAAGAGATTATTAATGGACTTCAGAGACTTTTACATCTGGAGTATCAGTGTAAATCCAGCTGAGGTCAATAGCAACCAAGTGTCATTATCAGCCTCAGAAGAGAAGCCAAGGACTAGTTGCAAGTGAACAGCCAAGTGCTTCTAGATGTCCAGACTTAAAGTGCATTTTAAAAAAATTCAAATACATATAAACTTCAGTATTCCTGCTCAGCACTTGTTGACACTGACAGCTATAGCAATGAGGTGGTTGGGTGCAGAACACCACTTTAATTGAAAAAATATTAATTATATTATTCCAAGCACCAAAATGAGATAGCACATCCCAATTAAAAACAAAAGGGAAGAACACAGAGAAATTAAGTGTTTCAGAAATAGCACAAAGGAAGCAAGGAGAAATTCAGGATGAGAAACTGAACTCAGTTAGCAGATACATATTGAGCACATCCCTACTCTATAGTCAGCATTTTGCCAGACATTGTAGAGGACACAAAAAGAAGTCTAATACCTGTTCCTGCTCTCATGGAGCTCCCAATCTAAACAAATGACAAGACAAATATACATAAAACTATTAGGTAAGAATTAAGTATATATATATATATATATGTTATATACATATGGTATATGTGTTTATTATAGTAATTAAGAGTTATTATAGCTTCAGTAACACATCTAGAATAGAGGTTCTTAACCTACAGTTCTTGAACTGTATTTCAATAAGTTGTTTTCCTTTGATATTCTATGTATTTTATTCTTTTCATTTTAAACCATTATTCTGGGAAGAGCTTTGTAGGTTTCATCAAATTGTCAAATGACAAAAAAGGTCATCTGTCAACATTTATTAAGCATCCAATTCCTATCAGGCACTGTATTAAGTACCCGGATTACAAAGCACGGCAAAAACAACAACAAACGAGTTTCTGCTCTCAAGGAGCTCATAATCTAATGGGGAAGGACAACTGGCAACCATCGATATGCAAATGAGGAGCCCGATGGGCTCTGGTAGCCCTGATTGGGGAGGAAATCAAGGGGGAGAAGCAGGAGGATAGCTTGCCTTCAGTAGTGGTGAATCTTACACAGTCATCAAGAATGAGCTCTGAATGCAACAGGCAAGCAAAGCATCTCTCTCTATGTACATATGTATATACACATGCATACCTACAGATATATGTATATATATATGTGTGTGTGTGCTTATGTGTATATATATATACATATATATTATTTGTGTGAGTGTACTGTTTAAGTATTTAGCCACCAAGCAAAAGTGTCCTTATGTTATAGAATACAAAATTCTATATCTCTTTTCATATGAAATACGTAATATTTTGGCACTTATATTACATATATATTAAAAATTATGACTGACTTAATAGTCACTCCTTTGGACTATAGTTTTACAATCCATGCCTTGACCCCTCTTTGTCCCACCCCATGTGCCTACCAGCCTAGCTGATATCAGAATAACTCAGAGAAACAACCTCTTTAAAAAAAGCAAAAACGAAAACAAAACCTCTGCATCTAAGTGAGTCCCTCCTTTAACTGCTCTCACATGAAGAGCTTTTGGGGACATATGCAAGAATGGATGCAAGTTAATAAGCAGAATATTAGGAATGCTCTGAGGCAAGACCTATCTGATTGCTAATGTATCCGGTTTCTTCCAAAGAGTGAAACGGGCAAAAAATGAAGTCTTCTCCTTTTTAACAGCTATCATTTTTTATCTCTTCTTCATTAACGATAAACACTGGCATCCACATTTGCTGCTGGATTTATTTTCTTAACAACAAATAAACAAGGTACTCTTTAACTGGGCCAACTTGCTTCAACTCATGCTATAAAAAGCTGCAACATTTCTCAGCATAAAATTCTCATGAAGATCAATGTTCGGGGGAGGGAGGGCTTTTTCACATTTAAACCACATTGGCAAAGAGAATTAAAAGGTTTAATGCTAAATTGTGGAGATAAGAACTGAAAGCATTGGCGGGGAGGGAGGCTGGCAGGAAATAGTTGCAAGAGAATTTTGTCAAGGGGCAGCAAGTTTGTCTAAAGGCTCTGAGTCCCCAGGTTGGAGCAGAATGGGAGGTAAAAGAAACGATGTCTCTCTAATTTTTAAAATATAGTTACCTTGCATAAAAATATGTTACTTGTGTTAACATATGATGTTTATTATTCTTATTTTAAATTAATAGTTAAGTATCTTTAAACTTATCAATTTTAATATTTAAAATGGTAAGTATCAATAGATGATAACCAAGAGTATTCTATAGCCACCTTGTACCAGCTCTTGAGAATCTATTGTTAAATTTTCAGTATGAACATTCCCTACAAATCAGGATTTGATTTATTGTTTTGAAGAACTGTATAAACTTAAGGAAGTCTTAAAAATGCAAAGTTAATTTAAAAGCATACATTTTTGTAAGCATACATTTCCTCCTGTCCCCCAATTAATCTGATTGTTAAACACTAGCACATCCCTGTACTCCTCTATAAACAGTGCTTGAACTCACAAGGAGTGCAATAGAAGGTTTAGGGGATGATGTCCACCAAATTGGAAGAGTGACGACTGTAGGCTCATCGTCTTTCATCATCATCATAATCATCATCGTTGTCATCATTGTGATAATGAGAATTTACATGGTGATTTACAGTTTGCAAAATGTTTTACATCCATTATCTCATTTACACCTTATAATACCCTTGGATATAACCCATATAAACAAAAGTTCTTTGGAGTTCTCAATAATTTTTAAGAGTCTAAAGGGGTCATGAAACCCAAAAGTTGGAGAAAGGTTATGCTAATATACAGTAACTAATAGCCTGGTACCTACCAGAGGGCATGGCTACTAAGGGAAAGAGATTGGTAGAAGATGATATCTTAATAAAAATGGTAAATGTTTATACAATACTTTAAGGTTTCAAAAGTACTTTTATGTACATTATCTCATTTGATCCTCATGACACGTCCATGAGTTAATGGACATGTGGAAGTAGAAGTACTGGGTGTGATCTTGAGCTTTCTAAAGGTGCCTGCTTACTTAAGGCAGTTGCTATTGTAACAGCAGCTGTTGTCTGGGTTAACAAATCTGTTTGTATTTTATTGTCAAGGCTGTCACTCAGAAAGAAGGCAGCATAAAAGGTTTTTTTTTTTTTAAAAAAAAATATTTAATGAAAGTGGGTGGCTATATAGTAACCTCCTAACATTACCCTAGACAATCTACATAGAGCATACCAGATAGATGACATTACTGCACCCTCAGACTTTCTAAGAGGTGAATACTCAACTATCATTAAGCTCATTCTGGTAAAAGAACCAAGGAAAAGTGATGAAAACCATTGAAGAGCTAGGAATGCATCCACATTCACACTCTTCAGCTTCCTCCTCATGTCTCTCCTTCTCTTCTCCCTGCCTCAGGCCACTAGAACATGTTACTTCTGCCATAGAAGCTATTATTTTCCCACCACATTTAATGAACACAACAGAGTAGCATTTAATTATAATTTGTATTAAAATCTTGTTACAGAAGAGTTAATCAGCTAACTATCCCCGCCCCCACACTATAGTAATAACAATAAAGACTCATGGCCTATTGAAGGCCAACTCTGACTCAGGTTGGTCCCCTGGTAGTTTAGGTTTGATATTGGAATGAAATAAAATACTTCCAAAAGATCTTACAGTTAAGAAAAAGAACTCTATTTAGCTATGTAGCAGGGTAAGGATGTTCAGCAAGAATATTATGCGAGGGCACTGCAGTGATTTAGCTGAGTGCAATTCTCCCTGTATATTGCCCTTGGTGGTCTGTAGACAAGCATCAGGAACTATTTGGAACTCTCCTGGCTTCTCGTAATCAGGCATCTAGGAAGTCATGTCAATAGCCTGACCGATAGATCCTAGACCCAACTGAATCTCGAGTAGTATTTCAATAATTAAGGACAAACTAGCCTAACTTGAATAGTGGCATGTGTGGGATAGGATGTCTTGGCATGTTGCTGATACCATAGGAGCCATGAACTTGAGATATTCTTTCTCCTACATTATCATTACAGCTTCAGGGACTGTATAGATTACATACCAACACTGACTTACGTGGGGCCCATTAAGGCTACAGAGTAGTATCATTCAACATTTATTGAACCTGATTGATCCTTGAGTTTAGAGGTCTAACGTGCCCAGTACCCAAATCTCTGATCGAAAAATTAATATAGAAATGTTCAGGCAGAAGCTGAATGAATATTTTTCAAGTATATTCTAGAAGCCACTCTGGAAAACATTTGTAATATGTAAGAAAAGTTACTAAACTAGCCATATTATTTTGCCCAGAGATCCTATGATTTGGACTATATCCCAAGGAATGTGTGTTCGTCCTTCGTTGTCAAAGAAGACCACACCATCAGAGAAATAATGACATGACTTGCACTTGACTTTGTTTTTGAGTGAGGGAGGGCTGCACAGGTTACCAGTCTCACTTCTCCTCCAGAGTCATCTGAATCCAGTGACCAGATATTCATCAGGATGACTGGAGATGACCCAGGATGAGGCGGTTGGGTCATGCCCAAGGTCACACAGCTAGTGAGTGTCAAGTGTCTAAGGTGAGATTTGAACTCACGTCCACCTGACTCCAATATTGACAGCAAAAGTACATACAATGATACATACATTCATATCCCTATATACAAATAGATAAACTACAAAGGTCCCCGCAAGTTAGCTGGACCCCCTGTGGCAGATTTACAGAAGCATCTAATTGAGTCATACAGATTATCAATCGGTTATCTTTTGCTCTTACTACATTATCAATCAGAGAGATTTATGAAATTATCACTGTATGCTAAGGTTGCAAAGATGGCAATCAGAATTATAATCTTCTGAAATATCTAAAGTGACTACCAATAGAACATTTTAGGTGTATGTTTGGATAGTGTCTTAGTAGAACAACCACAGGACTTGTGGACAAAAGCCCTGGCATAAAATCTCCATGTTGATACTTACTAGCTATGTGACTTGGAACAAGTGACTCAGGCTCCTTCAACCCATTTCCTCAACAATAAAATAGTGAATGTCACGTTTGTATCATCTCAAGGTTATTGTGAGGATCAAAAAAAAGACAATAAATGCAAAATGCCTTTGAAGTCTTAAGGTGCTATGTAAATATAAACGTATCATTGGACTCTTTCATTTTACAAATAAGGATATTGAGGCCTAGTGACCTTGAGTCACTTGTCCAAGTTCCTATTGTTTGACTGTGGCAAAAGCCAGGATAGGATTCCATGTCTTCTTTCTCCCAATCCAGAGCTCTATCCAATGCTTGAAAAACAGCACAAAATTCAGATTTATTCTTAATTCTCTTTATTCTCGTGCTTTATTTGCATTATGTGTGACTTAGAAGTCATTGACTATGTGAGCATCTTAATAGACTAATAAATGTAATGAAATAATGAGAAGCATGCAAATTCTGAGAAACTGATTTTTGTTTTTATTATTGGTGTATGGGCACTAGATAATCAAACATTTATGTAATGAATATTTGGTGTCAGGTGTAGTGCAACATATTCAAATACAGACAAAAATGAAGACAATCCATCCCCTCAAAGAACTTAGATATACAGGCCTCTGGGGCAGAATCCCCAGCAGGGAGGGTGTCAGATCCCTCAACCCACAAGGGGAATGATAGAAGGGATGGGAGAAGGGAGTAACTAGAAGTAAACACTTTTGGGAAGGGACAAGGTCAAATGAGAGAATAGAATAAAGAGGGGGATAGGGTAGGAGAGAGGGAAATATAGTTAGTCTTACACAATATGACTATTATGGAAGTCTTTTGCAAATGACACATATATAGCCTGTATTGAATTGTTTGCCTTCTCAGTGGGGATGGATGGGGAGGGAGGGAGGGACAGAAGTTGGAACTCAAAGTTTTAGGAACAAATGTTGAGAACTGTTTTTGCATATAACTGAGAAATAAGAAATACAGGTAATGGGATATAGAAATCTATCTTGCCCTACAAGAAAAGAGAGAAGATCGGAATAAGGGAAGGGTGAAGTATGATAGAAGGGAGGGTACATCGAGGGAAGGGATAATCAGAAGGGGAAGGGGAGAGATGGGGAGAAAAATTGGAACTCAAAATTTTGTGGAAATGAATGTCATAATCTAAAAATAAATAAAAAAGAACTTACATACACGCAGATTGTCAGTCAACTGGCATTTGTTGCAACAAGTAGGCAGCTAAGTGCCTAGTGTGTCCCAGGCACTGTGCAAAGGGCTGGGGATACAAAATAAAAGGCAAATGACGGTCTTCGCTATCAAACAGTTTAACAGAGAGGCAGCTTGAAAACAGCTATGTGCAAATACTACATGAACAGGATCAACTGAGGACTATCTCTAGGGAAGACACTAAGATTAATACAATCCATATAGAAAAGAAGCACAATGTAATGTGGAGGCAGGGGAAAGAAGGAGAAGTAGTGAAGTCAGTTTTACTGTCATGCACTGTGCGTGAAGGGCAGTAACATGAAATGTCTGGAAGTATGGACCACTGCCAGATAATGGAGGGCAGTATACCCAAAAGTAAGGGCTTCTATTTTACCATAGAGGAAATTGGAAGCCACCAAAGCTTTCTGAGCAGAAGAATGACATAGTAGGGTTGATGCTTTAGGAATATCAAGTTAGTAGCTGTGTGAATGATAGAATATGATAGAATAGCCAGTTAGGAGGCTAGTGCAGTAATCTAGGCCAAGAGGTGATGAGGGTCTGGAGAGATATTGTCGCAACTCTACAAGACTTGATAATTAACTGGATATAGAGTTTAAAGGAGAGAAGAGCCAAGGATAACACTGAGGTAATGAACTTCCTTCCATCTCACATCACTTCCTCTCTTGTTCTTTCTACGTTCTGGTCCCCATTGGGTTCTAGCATCCTCTGAGTGATACCGCATCCATCGTCATCCTTTCCAGTACTGGCTGTACTTAAGTATGGAGCAACCTCTACTCCTTCGATGCTCTCAAGTTGTCTTTATCTACCCCAGTGACTCAGTGCCTAATTGGAAATTAGTAAGAGGTGTGAAATCCTTCCTACAAGCAAGCTTCCCATAATGGGGCTCCACGTGAGGTCTATTAATGAGAGGGGAAGATCTTAAATCCTATTAACATTATACCCACTCTCCACAGCAACTGTTCCAAGCTTTTTCTCTCCTTAGATCACAACACCCCTCCCCTTCACATCTCAGCTAGACTATATGTCTTCACACCTCACCAAATCTAGTTGAAGACAGCTCACTATCCTCCCCTCTTCATCATTTAATATCCCTCTAAAATCATTCCCCACTATCTCCCATCTTCTGAACGTTTATGTTACTACTGAGGTCCCCACCATCCTCCCAAGCACCCATGTTCACACCCTCAAAACTACCCTTGATTCCTCGCTTATTCCCACTCTACATATCCAATGAGTTGCCAAATCTTCCTTCTCTACAGTATCTCCCCATACATTCTCCTCTCCATTCCTAGTTACCACCCTAGAGTGTTTCCTTCTCCCCAGGGTTCTGATTCCACGTATTCTGTAGCCCAACCATAATGACCTCCTTGATTTTCTGAAGCATTTTTTTCGAACTTTTTCTAAACTTCTCTGGAGATTCAGCTCAAGTGACACATTTTTAAGGTGACCTTTCCTAGTCACTCGGCTGCTAGTACCTTCCTCCCTAAGCCTACCTTCCATCTACTCTGAGTACCTTGAATATATCTATTTACATACATGTTGTCTCCTCTATTATCTCCCTGGGGTAAATGACTGGTTTTTTGCCTCTTTGTGTATCCCCAGAGTAAGTTCTTAATAGATGCTTTTTAAAATGAATTTATTGCATTGTAGTTGTGAGGGTACTTGTCTTACCTTTTTTCTTCTCCCTTATCCCTATGAAAACTAGATTGTAAGCTTCTCAAAGGCAGGAGCATGTTTCATAAATTTTGTTTTTAAACCTTTCCCTAGGCTAAGCACAAGGATATGTCCATAGTAGTTCCTCAATAAATGGTTGAATTGCATTGAATTACCTTTCCTGGGGACCTCAGTTGCCTTATCTTCAAAGTAGGAATTTCGACAAGATAATCCCTAAAATACCTTCTAATTCTAATGACCTATAAATTCTAAAAATTAACAGCTGACTCAATTCTATACTTCACTTTTTGTAAGTAGCAAGACCTCATTAAAAGGCATGTCTTTTAGCTCATTAATGATTATTCCAGTTATTGAATATCCATGTATCCACAGAAAACATATAAAGTTGAATGGTGAGTGCTTGTTAAGAATGGCTTTCCTTCTGAGTCCTGTTGGTCTCATGGTAATGATTCATATTTCAAATAGCATCAGAAACAGATTATTCTGGCTCTACATTTGCGATTTGCTTTGTTTTTCTCTAGGCTGAGATTTATCTGAGTCCATCTGGCTCCCGGGTGTTAAAGCCATTGAAGAATAAAAGTCCTCAATAATGCTGAAGTTCATGTGAAAATGTAATTTTATGTGCATATGTTTTATGTTATTAAATTGTATTATGATGCCTGGAAAATGATTTTGTTTCAAGGTGATTCATTTTCTTTAGGATTTGGACTTTATACAGGCAGTTTTCTTCATCTCATTTTTATGGAATTGCAAGTCTGTTTTTTTCCATATTCAAAAGCATTGAATACATAAATGGCATTAGTGTTTTATTTATAGGATAGATGCATTACAGTTTTGTATGAAAGCTGTATGTTCATTTCACAAACATTTGGTGGCAATTCAAGGTAACATGGCAATAATTTATATAGCTTTCCTTACCTTATTTTAAATGAACAAAGACTCTTAAATGTTAAGCTCTTTGCTAAAGGATGTCAAAGATCCTTCATTCCAGCAGATAAAAATTAATAGAATTCCCTAAACTCTGAAGTAAAGAAAATTAGGTGTGACTGTCCCACTACACTTGTCCTTCACACATTACTCTTGCCAGCTGACTTTTAGCTTCTCATTAGCAGCACTTGTTCTTGAAATATTAATAATGACTTCACACTATTCCCACCCTCTCACCAACCACCTTGTGGCTAAACCAAACAAACACACATTCTCATGATACAATTTCAGAGCTAGATCAAGCATAAACCATATAGGACATCAGCCCCAGTCAGTGGAAGATCAGCTTCATAGCTCAGCTGCTAGGGCTTTCAGAATGACTGAAAAAGGCAGAAGCAATACTGGAGACTAAAAATCTCAGTCACTGAACTGAAGTGGCTGCCAAATTATACTGGAAACCCTAATCATGCCCTAAAGTGTATGTAGAGAATAATTTCAGATAGTTCAGAGGACTTTATTCTAAGTCTTGTGGAGATGACAGAATAAGTAAAGGGAAAGAAGAGAAAAGCAGGTTGTGTGGGGATAGAACTCATTGAAGGGGAAATGAAATAAGCAAGGTACATACTGATATTGTTATTCCCAAGATACCTAGTTCCCTTATAAATTTGGCTTATGTTAAAAGTTATTTTGAAATAGACCAAACATACATTTATTGTTTGTTCCATGTCAAATATCCAAATACAGCTGAAACAATGAGCAAAAGTTGTGGTGAGATTTATTGCTCAATTTAGGGCAGATTTCACAGATACTCCAATTTTATATCTCTTCTCTTATGGATATGTGAAGAAGGCCATGAGAGAATGGAAGACAGGTTGATAAAGGAGGAAGCAGATACAGGATATGTTTTGGATAACACTGATGCTTTGCTGACATCAACTATTTCTCTTAATTTCAAAATTACTAGAGACAGAGTAAAAATTTTAGTCATCTAGATAACCAATATAGAAATTAGAAAAGACCATATACATTTAACATCCTACAAACCAAATATCAGAAGAGCTGATGATTTCACTTTTCATGTAGGTATTTTGACAGCAGGTAAACATAGCTACTGTCCCAGAAAAGAACCATACACAAAATTGTGACATAGACAAGTTTTGTTTTAGTTGCCTTCCATCTTAACCTCTGTTTGGAGAATGCACAGGAAAGGGTGTGGGGGGTCGTATTGAAGAAGGAAAAGGAATTGTGGAGTAAATGTGGAAGGATTTGGGAATGGTCACCAAGGTCAGAGATTAAATTTGGGGAGAAATAAGTTGGGAGGACTTGAAAAAAAGTTGAAAGAAAAATGGGAGCTAAAGGGAGAAGACTGGATTTAAAGATGAAGGACTTTCACTAGAGGAGAAAGACTCAAGCTAAAGAACTAGGAGACAAGAAATAGTAGAGACAGACGGGATTGGACATGAGAAGGACTCTGAGAAGCATGACTCTAGGAAATGAAATTTAAAAAGACCTGTTAAGGACAAGATAAAGAAGACAAGTTAAGACAATGTAAGAGTTATGCAAGACAAGTTAAAGGAAATTGAATGTGATTGCCAAGATACCAATGAGATATTGTTTTTGAAGGAAGGGGGAGGGAGACTAGATCTATTATTTCATAAGTATCAGGAACTTCCTAATAAGGAACTTCTACTAACGTAAATGGACACTTTCCCTGCAACTTCTAGTATTCTAGAAATGCCTATAGCAACTAAGTAGTTAATTGCCTTGCCCATGATCACATGGTCAGCAGCAGAAGTTGGACTGGAACCCAAGTTTTCTTAACTCCAAGGGCAGTTTTCTATGTACTGTGTCTTGCTGACTTCTAGCTAGATGACAAGGTGTTATAAATTGCTGGCATTAATCTGGTTCTTTAAGGTTATGAGATATTATAGCTTCATTTCATGGATGAGGAAACTGAAACTCAGAGAATTTAAGTGACTCTCCTACCTACTATGGCCACATGACTATGGCCAGACGCAAGATTTGAATCCAGGTATTTCTGGATCGTAATACACTTAAGTTGATCCCAAACTTGAATAGCTATACAAAAAGAGACATCATTAATGGTTCGGTGTTAACTTGGAAGCTCTCCAGTGGAGTGTCCCATGAGTCTGTGCTTGTCCCTTTGCTGACATTTTTTCAATGACTTGAATAAACACATAGGTGCCATGCTTATCCAAATCAAATTTACACATTAGTAAAACTGACAGGGAGCATTGGATGAAAAAGTCAAGATCCAAAAATACCTTCACAGGCTAAAACATTACAAATGACAAAAAGCTGGAGTAGGGAGGCAAGGCTCACATACTGGATGACAAAGTCAGAATTCAATAATATCATGCTAGGCTAGGACATTGCGTTGATTCTTATTAAATGTAACAGGGATAAAAGTCATGACTTACCCTTACGATTAAAAAAAATCATTTTTATAAGGTGGAGTTTCCATACTTAAAAAGCAATTCATTTGAAAAATATAGAGAGCTTTAGTGTGTTGCAAGTTCAGTATGAGTTAGGAACATGATATGCTGGCTAAAAGTAAATAAATAAAATTTTAGACTACATTGAGTGAAGCATAAAGTGCAGCACACAATAATAGCAACAAGCTTAGTAAAAGCCTGTTGACTGATTGGATAGGTAATAGTCCCATAATAAGCAATCTGACCTTGGCAGATTACATCAAGTATTCTGTTCAATTCTGGGTGCCATATTTTAGGAAGTTTACTGAAAAACTGGGAAGAATTCAGGGGAGAACAATGACCCTCCAGGTAATATTATGTCTTTATATGGGGTCTGAAGTTCTTTTTAACTCTGAGATTCTGGGATTCAGAAATTGATGTTTGGATGCTGAGAATATTGGACAGCATTCCTATAGACAAACATCTCCATGTAGAATCAGAGTTAAAATCCAGGTTCCCTTTCTTGGACCACTTTTTTCTGTTTCCTACCTATGTTCCTATTTTTCATTTTTGGCAATTAAAAAATAATCAGGAATTAAATGAATAAAGCAAGAATAAGTTATTAAATTTTTATTTTAAAGGTTAAATGCTTAATTTTAAAATAGCACAGCAGACAGTTGCCTTACAAGATCCTATTAATGAGCCTGAATTGGTTCTGTGATCACTAAGCATTTTCAATCCCAAGTATTCACATGTTAACTACTTTAAGCATATCAGGAGCATGACCAAAGACACTTCTTAGCACAGGTCATCATTTTCGAATCGAATGGATCTTAATTACAACAGAGGCATTTTCCTTCATATCTCTGGATCAACTACTTCATTTTTCTACCTAGGGTCTGAGAAAATTGCAGCTCTTCCCTGATTAAGTACTTAATTGTGGTCAGTGCTTCTCAAAGTATTTCAACAGTTAGTTTAAGTTCCACTTCAGACACACTGTTATCGACATCTTTATCAACTCTCTCCATTTCCCTGCATCAAATGCTTTCTGAAGTATACTTAGAAAGCCTTGATCACATCACTGTTTCAGAGAAAGTGGAGAATCAAGCCGCAGGAGCTAAATGGTAGAGAGCTGGACAGTTCTTGATGGATAGGATTCCAGTGATACATTTTTCAACTAGGAGACCATGCAATTCCTTTCAAGATTTTATTTTAAGTGGCTAAGTTACACTTGGTCTTTTGTGAAAGCATAACTGATAGGCAGCTCTCCAACCAGATTGAAATTCCAAATCATCTTTAAGCATTTGCAATGTAATCAATAAAATTTTAAGTAACTCTAACTGATTTTCTGCATTTAATGTTGCCAAAAGTTCTCTCAATCCAGTAGTTGCTTTCTCTATCTGAACCTTGTGAACTAAGGCCCCCCCAACTAATCCCAGTGTTTATACAAATTAATAGGAATACTTTGGGTTGTGTTTGTTTACATGTGTATATATGTATGTGTACAGTTTCTAATTTGTAGCAAGTAGATTTTCCTAGGGCAAATGCCCAAATGGATTTGTGATCTCATTAATGCAAGTTCTCCCTTCAGTGATGCAGACTGTCACCCATTCATACCTGCTCATTCCATATCATTCCTTCCCACGAAAGGGAAGGGCTTCCCTTGCTTCTACTTGGCAGTATGAAGATATGAAAAACTTCAAAATTCTCTGGCATGATATTGGTTTAATATACTCGTGTCATGGAAACTAACTCGGTAAAGATCTTTACTAGACTAAGATAGATAACTGAGAAAAATAGAATGGAACAAGTGAAGAAAAGCAAACAGATACCTCGTATTGAAAGTCTAAAAGGAGCTCCAGATTTTAGGAAGAAGAGACGGAACGTTAATAAAGCCAGTCGTCACCAAGACCAGCTTCATAAATGCTGTAGGAAAAATACTTGGCTATGTCTTAAAACACTGCTCACTTCACTCTGCATCAGTTCAGACAAGTCTTCCCAAGTCTCTTTGAAAGAAGATTTTTCCTCATTTCTTAAAAGACAATAGTACTGTACTTTATGCAGTAACAACGTTGTAAAAACAAACAGTCGAAGCCATAAAATTATGATCAATGCAATGACCACCCACAATTTGAGAAAGGAAAATAATGAAACAGGCTATATACTTCCTGAAAGAGAGGCAATGGACTCAGAAGGCAGAATGAAATATATATCTTCTGGACATGACCAGTGAGGAAATTGGTGGTACTTGACTATGCATATTTTTTTACAAAGATTTTACTTTTCTTTTCCAAAAGGTGAGGAGAAGAGGGGAAAAAAGTTTTTTGTGTTAAATTTTAAAAGTAATAATTTTAAAATCTCCATTTTACAGATGAGAAAACTGACACTGTAGTAGGTTAAATAACTTTCTGGGTCACACAGCTAATACAAGTGTCTGAGACAATATTTGACTCAAGTTTTCTTAATTCCCAAATCCAGTCCTCTACTACCTCTATTAAACCACACACACCAGCTTCTAACCAACTGCAACAGATTGTCAGATAAGCTCAAAATCCCTTGGAACAACATCCCACAAACTACTGCCTCTGCCTCTATCCTAGCCCCTAAAGCATTAGATAGCCCAAGTAAGCCACCCTTTTAGATATGGAACTTGACATCTTTCTCTGTAGATGTCATAGCCTCACTTTTTTAGTTACCACAGCTACTCAAGACCCAGAAAAGAAAGTTCTTGTCACTAAGTTCCTTGGAATTGTCAAATGATTCAATATTAGAAACTGATATTGGAATTATATTGTATTATGTCATATTACATTGTGTCATTATATTGCATTATATCATATTGTGTGAATGGAAATAACATTGAAGATAGTGAATTATTTGCCTCACTGCTGCACTCTGAGAACCATGGGACCTTTCCACCTGACTTGCAGTTGAAATTTCCTATATGTGTTGTCTCATCCTAACATATTGTAAGCTTCTAGGGAGCAGGGTCTGTCCTGCTTTTTCCTTTTGTTATCTCCAGGACTTAGCACAATCCCCTGCAATACTAAACTTCAACCTAAAGCCAGCCAGATCTCATTAATAGAGACTCCAGAAGGTAAATACTAGGCTTCCCCTATCAGAACTGAAGCAGGGACAAAATGAGCTCCCATAGAGCATCGTGCAGGCAATCAAGAAGAGCCAGGCCATTCATTACACAGAACACAGAACCACAACAGGAAACGGTGCAAACTCATCATATGAGTTTGAAGGGGAAAGGGAACAGGAACTATGCAAGAGACCAGAGACCAACATGATCTCCAACAGAACTGCAGTAGGGAATGGAATCAAGTTCCAGTTTGTTAAGGATTGTATAAAGAGAAGGATAAAATTACTATCTTAAGCCAGAACTCACACTAGATGACCAGATTGATATAAAAGTCAGGAGAAGGTGAGGCCTAATGCCCCAAACCCCATCCAGATCAGTAGCGGCATCCAGACTACAAAATGGATGGGAACAAACCCATTCAAGAATGCCAGAGGGGACTTACTACAAAGTCCCACTCCAAGAACTAAGGCTAAAAGTATGAGTAAATGTTTAATTGAGTAAGAGAATCCCAAGGGATGAATCCAGAGAAAGACAGTAATCCTACAACAATTACAAGAAGAGCCTCGAGAGAAAAACTCTGCTAGCCCACAATAGCTACAAGAATTGCTAAAAGAAATGAAGCAAGAGATAAAAAAAATGAAATGAGAGTTTGAAAGAAAAAAATGAAAAGAAAATAAATAGTCCAAGGTAGCTTAGAACAAAAAGTAGAAAGCCTTAACTGGGTGGACTCACTGAAAAACAGAATGAAACAAACAGATTGATTCCTCCATGAAACAATAAGAAATATTAGAACAAAGTCAAAGACTGAAAAAGAAAATTCAAAGTAAATGTGAATAAAAACAACTGATCTGAAAAACAGACTAAGGAGAAACAATTTAAGAACTATTATACTCCCTGAAAACTATGGCCAATATAGGTGCTATATTCTAAGAAGTCATAAAACTGTCCAGGTTTATTAGAACTCAAGGACAAAGTGAAAATTGAAGAAATCCCCACATAAGCACTTCAAAGAAACCCCAAGCTGAAAACACCAAGCCAAAGTAAGTAACTTCCAAATCATAGAAAAATGAAGCAAGTATCCAGAAAGAAAGAATTTCAAGTATCAAAGAGCCATAATCAGAATCATGCAAGACTTGATAGCAACTAATATAAATACAATGAAGAGAAAATCTTGCAATATGATATTTTAAAAATCAAAGAAAAAGACTACCAACCAAGAATAAATTACTGTGAAAACTAAGTATAAATGTTTTGGGGGGCGGGAATAAACATTCAAAAGAATAAAGGATTTCCAGGCATTCATGGCTAAAAAGACTACAGCTGAACAGAAATTTTAAAATTCAAACAGAGGAAGCAAAAGAAACCTAGAAATGTTTTTTAAGCAACAGGAAGGGGATGAGTGATGGTAAAATGTTAAATTCTAATAGAGGAAAAAAAGACAAAAGTTTCTTCAAAACTCAAGGGTCACAGGCAAACAATACAAATAAAATAAACGCAGGGCATAGGTGTGAACTTGTTCAGTTTTGTTGGTTTTAAGACAGGAAAGAAAATAAATCCCCTCCTGCCCAAAGAATATACTAGGGAAGAAATGAGGGAAAAGGAAGGGGAACTCGCTAGAAAGGGATAGAAAGTTAGGAGGACTGGACATCTCATAATCTGTTTTATGTGAACCAGATAAATTATGATTGAAAACACACACACACACACACACACACACACACCATGTCAAAAAGCTAACAAGAGAGGACAGTAAAAAGGAAGTAATAGACAATTACATCAAAGAAAATGGCAATAATGAGATAAAACATAGTTTTTGGGATATAACTAAAGCGATATTTTCATCTACCAAAAAAGGAAAAAGAAGATATTAATGAGTTGGGCATACAACTAAAAAAATTAGAAAGGCAACAAAACAAAAAGTATCAACTAAATACAAGATATAAATCATGAAAGTCAAAGTAAATGTTTACAAAATTGAAAACAAAAAACTCATTAATAAATAAAACAAGAATGTGTTTTTGAAAACAATAAAAGAGACAAACGACAAACCACTTGCTAAAAGAAAGGAAAACGTCAAAATAAAAAATAAAATAGAATTCACAATAAATGAAGAAACTAGAAATCATTAAAAATCATTTAAATTAATTATATGCCAGCAAATAATATAATTTACAGGAAAAAAAATAAAAATAGTCAAGTTAAACAAATCAACACATCGACAAAGTATGAGATTGTCTGTGTGTATTATTCCATACCTCTCCCAAGAGATAGGGGACATGCTTCATCTGTATTTGTACTCACGATTGGTAACTGTGTTGATAGGAATTCTGAAGTCTATCAAATTGTTTGGCCCTCCTTTATTGTAGTCATCACTTCCTAGTTCTCCCAGTTCATCATTAATCTGTTTGGACAAGAAGGTAGACATTTCTATAGATGAAGAAACTTAGGTTTAGGAAGATGATGTGATTTGCCCAGTCACACAACTAGCTAGGTTTGTTGACTGATAATGCAACCTCAAACATTCTATAGCTGAGTAAACTGGGACCAGAGCACTGAAGTGGCTTGCCCAATGTCACACTAGTAATAAGTAGCAAAGTCAGGATTTGAGCCCAGATTCTCTACATAATTTGGTAGTAGGAGGGAATAGTCACTCCGCTCACCTTGGAAAAGATTGAGTAGATTATTGCTGCAGTGCAGTGGTCTCTCTGGCCAGTACAAAAAGCAAGACATATGAGCAGATAGTACTTCACAGATGAATAAACTGAGGTTTAGATAGATTATATGAATTGTTTAAGGTTTAGAGCTGCAAGGGATCCTTAGCAGTCATTTAGTTCAACACCTTCATTTTTGTTGTTGCTGTTGTTGAGTCATTCAGTCATATCTGACTCTTCGTGACTCCATGGACCATAGCATGCCAGGCTCTTTTATCTTCTACTATCTTTCAAAATCTGTCCAAATTCATATCCATTGTTTCCATGACACTATCTATCCATCTCTGTTATCCCCTTTTCCTTTTGCCTTTAATTTTTCTCAACATCAAGGTTTTTTGCAATGAGTTTCATCTTCTCATTATGTAACCAAAGCATTTAAGCTTCAATTTCAGTATTTGATTTTCTAATGAATAGCCTGAATTGATTTCTTTAATTATGGACTGGTTTGCTCTCTGCTCAAGGGACTCTGAAAAGTCTTCTCCAGCACCACAATTCAAAAGTGTTTATTCTGTGGCACTCAGTTTTTCTTACAGTCCAACTCTTACAGCCATACAATGCTACTGGGAAAACTATAGCTTTGACTATACAGACATTTTTAGTCAGGCAATTTCTCTACTTTTTAGTATTCTGTCCAGAATTACCATAGCTTTCCTTCCAAGGATCCTATTTTAATTTCATGGCTGCATTCCCCTCTACAGTGATCTTTGAGCCCAAGAATATAAAAATGCTTCCATTTCTTTTCCCTCTATTTGCCAGGAGGTAATGGGACCAGTTGCCAAGATCTTCGTTTTTCTGATAATAAGCTCCAAGCCAACTTTTACCCCCTCTTCTTTCACTCTCATCAGGAGGTTTCTTAATTCCTCTTCACTTTCTGCCATCAGAGAGGCATCATCTGCATATCTAAAACTGTTGACATTTCCCCCAGCAATCTTAACTCTGGCTTTTGATTCACCCAGCCTTGCATTTTGCTTGATGTACTCTGCATATAAGTTAAATAAATAAGGTGACAATATACAGCCTTGTCATACTCCTTTCCCAATCTTAAACCAATCAGCTGTTCATGTTTGGTTCTAACTGTTGCTTCTTGGTCTGCATACAGGTTCCTAAGGAAACAAGTAAGGTAATTTGGTACTTCCATCTCTTTGAGGACTTTCCACATTTTGCTGTGGTCCATGCAGTCAAAAACTTTAGTGTGGTCAATGAAGCAGAAGTAAATTTTTTCAGGACACTATGATTTTATCAGTGGAGACTCTAATCACATTATTCAGGAGTTACATCACAATGCTGATTGATGATCCATTAAAGTCTCCAGCTCTATTTTACATCTCTCCTATCATGTACTTGTACTGATGACTTTTTAACCCAGGTATGAGACTTTTCAGGTATTCCTAAATTAAATCTTATTAGATTTATTCCATTATTATAGCTTGAAGCCTTTGGAGATTCTAATTCTGGTATCCAGCACATTAGCTGTACCTCCCAGCTCCATGTCATCAGCAAATTTGATACGTATTACCTTTATGATATCATCCCAGTCACTGTTAAAAATGTGGAACAAAAAATAAGAACTGAGCCTGAACCACTGCACCTGAGACCTCCCTCTAAATTCACATTAAACTTATTAATCTACAAACTTTGAATCTGGTTGTTTATTTAAGAACCCCATATCTTCCATTCCACTTCTCTTCACATTGTCTATGAGGATATTATGAGAGACTTTGTCAAATACTTTACTAAAACATATGCATGTTAAGCCTATGGTATTTCTGTGATGAACCAGTCAAAAAAGGAGGTGTGGTTAGTGTGATATGATCTGTTCTTTATGTATAGTGGTAACCACTATCCTTTCTAAATACTCACAAATCTTCCCTTTAATTCATTCTAGTATTTTCCCAAAGGTTGAGATCTACTTCCCAGCTTATAGCTCGAAGAATCTGCCCTCTTCCCCCTTTTGAAAATGGAAATATTGTATAGTCTCTAGTAGTATATCACTTCTCCCCTTCTCCACCATTCCCCAAAGACTATCCACATAACCAATTACATTCACAATTTCTTTCAGTACACTGTGGTATAATTTATCCCCATCATGTGACTTGAGCTTATAGAGGACAGATAAGAACTCACTTCATTTATCTTACTTTGACTATTTACATTCTCTTTTTTATTCTGAAAATCATTTTCCTTCATAAAGAAAATAGAAACAAATTAGGGGTAGTTCCGCCTGTCCATTATCATTATTTTGATCTCACTCCACCTACCCACTTATTGAAAGTTGGATTTCTAGCCATTCCTTGTTCCTAGGTGGAATAGTAGATGTGATAATGGTAACACAGTTAGGAAGATGGAAGTTAAAATCCTACCTGAGACACTTAATGGCTATGTGAACCTGGGCAGAGTGACACAATCTTTCTCAGTTCCAGTTTCCTCATCTGTCAATGAGGATAATAATAGTATCTAATTCACAGATTATTGTGAGGGTCAAATGAGATAATATATGTAAAATTCTTTAGGAAACTTAAAGCACCATATACATGTTAGCAATTATTATTCCTCATCTTGCCCCCAATATAGTTTTAAGAAATCCTTTTTTTAGAGTTCAACCCATGAAAATATGATTTCTGCTATCTTGGAACTCATAGCCTAGTTGGCAGCTACTTCATCTATAAATAATATGATAGAGTAAGTACTATTAGAGTTAAGAAAATAGAAAGATGATCAATTTCAGCTATGGTAGACAAGGAAAGTTTCACTAAGGAAGAGATTTTAGGAGATGGTGCTATGGGAAGCAAAAGGAATTTATTAATGTTACTTTGTACCAGGCTCTGTGCTAGGTGCTGGGGATAGACACATAAAGCAAGTCCTACTCTCATTGATTGTGCTATGGGTGGAGGGGTAGAAAGAATATTGACTGGAAGTCCAGAGTCTTAATCTAGATGTAGCCTTGATCATGCCATTACCTCCTCCTTTCTTCTAATATGCTGTTCAAGGTATGTGTAGCCTTGGATGCAACACTGTGTGTGTGTGTGTGTGTGTGTGTGTGTGTGTGTGTGACAGAGAGAGGGGAGAGAGAGAGAGAGAGAGAGAGAGAGAGAGACAGAGAGAGAGAGAGAGACAGAGAAAGAGACAGAGAGAGAAAGAGACAGAGAGACAGAGACAAACAGAGAGACAGGGAGAGATTGAGAGAGACAGAGAGACTGAGAAAGACAGAGACATAGAGAGTTTAAATACTCTCACTCATCAGTGAAAAACACCATCTTTGTGAAGCGTATTCCACTCTCCTTTGATGAATCAATTGTCAACAAGTATTTATGAAACCACCACTTTGTGCCAAGCTTTATGCTAGGTGCTAGGAATACACAGAAAGAATGAAGCGAGTCCTCCTCTCAATGAGTTTATACTCTTGTTTATTGTCATCAAATACCAGGTAGTTAAGTTTGACATTGAACAAGTAACTTTACATCTCTGGGTCTCTGTTTCTTCATCTTGAAAATAAAGATGACTAGGTTTCTTCCAGCTCTCTAATTCTCTGGGGGTGGGGAGTGGGGTGGGGGAGGTCTATGGAACTTAAGCTTGGATGTAAAAGATTTAGATTGGCAGAGAGGATATTTAAGAGGACAGAGAGTGTGGTAATAAGCACAGCTTGGGCACAGTATAACTCTCTTTCTTATGTAGTAGAAGTTCAACTGGCCGAGAAAATGGAATGACAGGTGTGGGGATAAGTTGATCAATTCGTCTGGTTTGTAGAACTTATATAGGGAGAGTAATGTAGAGTAAATTTGGAGAGAAACATTGGAGCCAAGTTGTTAAAGACTTCAAATGACCAAGAAATTTGTACTTTATCACAGCAGTAATAAAGAAACACTAGAATTTATGGAACACAAGAGTGACATGTCAGACTGTTGCTTTGGAAAAATCACTTTGGCTGCTGTATGGAAGACAGAGAGGCAAGAGACGTGAACTTGGGAAACCAATGAGAAGTGATGAGAACCAAAACTAGGATGATGGACATCTGAGTTGATGGGAAAGGGATGGATACAAAAGATGGAGAAATTATAAGCCTTGGGAATTGATTGGATAGGTGGAGTGAAGAAAAAATAGGAGTAAAAGATAACTCCAAGATTGAAAACTTTAGTGACTGGGGTGGAGGTAGTCCTTGAAAAGAAAATATTCATAAAAGGTGTGGAATTTGAAAGGAAAGATAATTAGGTCTGTTTGAGACACACTGAGTTTGAATTACCAGTAGTATATCCAATTCAAAATTTACACTTGGCAGTTGGCATTCAGGAAATGAACTGGAGCACAGTAGTCATTTACAAAAAAATAATTGAACCATTGAGAGATTGTGATAGGTCACCAAGACAGACTGTGAACAGAGAGAAGGGATGAAGGCTCAGAACTGACCCTCATGATTCCCCTTGGGTTAGGGAGTGGAAATTTTATAATAATCCAGCAGAGGAAACTTACAGGGAGTACTCGGACAGGCAGGGGGGAAATCAAGAGCAGTATCATGAAAACTCAGAGAAGAAAGTCAATCAAGAAGGAGAAGGAGTCAACAGGTCAAATGCTACACAGAAGTCAAGAAAGATAAAGACTGGTAAAAGGCTATCCATCATACTTGTATTTAAAAGATAATTGGGAAGTTTGGAGTGAGTTTTAGTTGAACGATGGAGTGAGAAACAAGATTGCAAAACATTGAGAAATGAGAAGAAAGGAAATGGAGGCAACAACAGTAGATAGTCTTTTCTAGGAGTTGGGATATGAAAGGGAGGAGAGATATAGGATGATTATTTGAGGGCATCAAGGAAAGGTAAGAGCAGATCCTGGAGGCAACTACTAGAGACTTACCCTAAGGTCAAAGCTAAAAGCCCCAGAGAGGCCAGGTTATCTAGAGTCTTCTTCTCTCAGCCACCCAATCAGCACCTGAGGCACCAGGGTCCAGGCTAAGATTATGGGCACAGTCAATTCTAAAATCAAAGGTTGGTGGTGATGTTCTTGTCTGAGATCAGGAAGATCTCTGAGTGATTGCAAGTCAAAGTCATTAGGGCTCTGAGAAGGTGCTGCTCTTGCCCTCCAAAGAGGGGAGGGGGTTCTCTAAGGAATAGGTTACTTGCTTGGGTCTAAGGATAGCTTAGGAATGATACGTAGTTGTTTGTCCAATACCCCCGTTCCATGAGGGACAGTCCCAGTGGCACAGGAGGAATGTTCATTTTGTTGCATATCACATGATATGCAAAATAAGGTATTCTAGGGCACAGTGAAGTTCACAATATAGTCCTATCTTTCCAGGCAGGAAATTAATAATGCGACTTTTCCCTTCTGCAGTTTATCACCACAGACACAAAAAGCTATCTTTCAACTTTAGTGTAACAATGATAGCCATACGTCCTAGGTCCTAAGACCAGCTTCTCACCTAGGAAAAGGAATAATAAAGCTACCAATTTGGGAAATATCAATTAGACATAAATGAAAAACTAAGCACTACTAAGAGTAGGGGAACTATACTTAAGTTAATTGTCTTCGATTATGTTGTGGTGGAGGTCTTTTAATTTTTGAACTTTAAACACAGTCAATATCATACCAGCTTTTTAATGAATCCAATGTTAGCAAATGTTGGGGAGCCCCCTGCAATCACATCTTGGAGTCTCAGGCACCAGCCAGGAGGAAGAGATGATTATTTGTTAGCGAAGTAGTCACCCTGAACAAGGCTTCATGATTTATTCAGGCCTCTTAAAGGATAATAGGAACATTTTGATATCGAATGAGATAAGAATATCTGATGTTGCAGGACTACCTTATGAGTTTAAGCATAAACTAGGACATTAAATTGCAATATTGAAGGTTCATAATATTGTCTGATACTTTAAGCAGTTTTATGAAAGCAGTGACTGATAATATCACTGTTACATTTTTAAAACATTATTTCATCATCATATTAGTGCTGTATTTATTTTCATAAGGAACAAGATAGAGCTATCTTTCTATTATCAGCATGTAGGTGTGTTGAATGCAATCTGGAGTTAGGATATTATAATGACTACATTGGTCATGTAGGATGTCAGCCTTGTCGAGCTTTTCCAATATAAGCTGAATTTCTCTACCTTGAGAGATGAATGATCAAACTATATTTTTGCTTTTTTTTAAAAGTCTAGCTCACATCAGAGAATATAATTTTTAAAATTTTAATATAAACTTTACTGCTTTGTAATCACAACCTTTTTGCTTGGAAAAATTATTTTCTGCTATTTTAATTTTTTTAAATCGACCTTCCTCTTCCTCCCCAAGGAAATTTGAGCTAAGGATGGTCTTTTTGTATACATTATTCTTAAAGTTTTTTTTTATATCAATGGATTTTGATTTGGCCGAATATATTATACAAAGCAAATTTCTATCTATCTCCCCGTTCTCAAAACACATGGAGTATGAATTTGATCTGTTTGAAATTTCTATTGATCTCAAAAGGAGTGTTGTTTTGGGATTACCTTTGAAAAATTGTGACAAGGGAAGGAACTCCATCTAGAAAAATGATAAGGAGATAGGGAAAACAAATTCATAATTGAGATGTTTCTGAAAAAAAGTGTCCAATATTCCTGAAAAACCCAGCAGGGAAGCATGAGTTATACAGAATTAGTTATCTACAAAAAAATTCAAAATACCAGACTATTAAAAAATATTTTGACCAAGGATGTTTGACTTCTGTATGTTAGCAATAAATAGGTAAAAGATATGAATAGGAACTTTTTTGACCCTGTGAATACAACAAGGTTCATGGATATTCACCACACAGCATTAAGTAGTGAAAAATGAGTTAAATTCTGTTTTTCATTTTTCACTACGCGTTTTTGACTGGCCTTGCAAAATAGTGGCCATCATGGGATCTAATTCATCTCCAAACAAAATGTTTCTACAGAGATGTATGTAACCAATCTAAAACCAAGAATCCACTGAAATCAAACAAAAGCCAATAGTCACTTCTACTCTCAATGAAGGCAGTAATGACTGATAAATAAAATTTCCCACATTTTAGCTAGTACTAATGGAAATGGTTAGATGGCTAACACTGTGAAATATAGAAAGTCTGAAAAACAAGCAGTTAAGGGCAGTAACTGCAGCCTAAACAGACAGAATAAAATTACTGACAATGATGGAGTGATTTCAGGAGGAAATGAGAAAATAACATATCAATGAATAGAATTTTCACAAAGGAAAATAGCCATAGCTTAGCCCAGCTTTGATACTAAGCATTCTAAAAAGAAATGTATTGCTGACATGTGATTCATACCACATTAGTAACTAAATCACCAAATAATGAAAAAACCCAGAGGATAGATGCATGACTATTTGTAGAGTACAAGGTCAACGTACCCCCAAAAGAAATCATAAATATGAGCTGAAAGAATTGGATATGATAATTTTAATGCTTTCCCAACAGAAATGTCTGGGCTGTCAGATAGCCTCAAGCTGAGTGAGACAGTGTCTACATGTAGTCAAGGATTCAAATATTTTGTTCAAATCTGGTTTTTCGATTTCTATATGAAGTGAAAGTATCTTCAGGTAAATGTTTTGTTGTGGATAGATCTTTTCAATTAACTGAAACAATGACTCAGTAGTACCTTCTTTCCAAGCTCGGAGTAGGTTGTGGATCCCAAGGTAGTTAATGGTTAATAATGTGTTTACAGAGCTACCTTTTTTTTGGTTACAAAATTGATCAAGCTTGTTTGACTCTCCTAAGAGGCTGAAAAAAATGTAGACGTGGTATATCTGGTCAAAGCTGTCTGTGTCAGAAGCGAATTTTTGCTATGTAAATATCTGCTCCTACTATTACTATCACTAGTATTATCATTTTCTGTGTAGAGAGAGTTTCTCTTTCTCTTCTGTTTTCTCAATTTCTGATTAAACATCCTCACAACAGCTGGCAGATTGCTTCTCCCGTTCATCCTTTCAGGTTTTTGCTCCTTTTCCTTAAGGGTAAATCTATAGTCAGACCTTTGGTTCTGATTATTTTAAGAAGAAAATTCATTCCAATACATTAAGATGTTCTTTTTCTGGTTTTTTTTTTCTTTTGAGTTATTTAAATCCAGATGATCTGTGAAATTTCTCTTGGGAGACAACCTGATCTATGTAATTACTGTCATAGTAATACTCAAAAATCATGATTTTTTTTTCTAAGTAAGAAGTTAAAATTCCTTTGTAGCAGTGTCACAATAAAGTTGGACAGATAGACAATGGATATGAAGTTGAGACTAGTGCCAAGAGTTCAAGGTCTTTCTAATATTCAACCTGGAATTTCACACTCAGCTGACCATCTGCAACAGGTTTGATTTAATTGGGTCATGGGAAGTTGGGCTCTGTTTCTAAAGTTCAGTGCCTCCTGAGAGAATAGTAATGATCAGAGGTGGTCTGAACTGGAGAAGAACTAGAAGTCTATACTGTGTCTGGGAAAGGTCTTGTACTACATGATAGAGGTATCATTGCTGCCAAGCATGGTGATGTCCATGTCTTGCTCCTGTTCTTACTTCATCTGATTCTGCTCATGTGTGACCAAAGAAACACAAGAAGGAATTAGGGTAATAGAGATCAACCCAATGAGACTTGTTGCCAAACACCTTAGACTCTCAAGGCCTCTTTACTGTAACCACCAAAGACATTGCAAAAAATATAGTTCCACTAGAAGAAATCTATGTCCATAGAATGGCTGCCTTGGTAGGTGGTAGATTTTCCCACACTAGAAGTCTTCAAGTAGTGTTTGAAAGATCACTTGCAAGGCATATCAAAGAAGGAATTCTTGGTCAGGTATGGTTTGGGTAATGTGGTCTCTGAGGTTCCCATCTAACTTGGAGATTCTACCAAATGACAGAGTGTCTCTGCTTTTGCATAGTAGGTAAGGTCTAATTATTTTCAACACTGGGCTGTTAGTTTAAGCAGTGATTATAATATTGTATTATACTTGAGTTGTAAAGAGTCAACAATGAATATAGTTGTTCTGTGGATTTATGGCCCAAATATATTTTATTTGTTGTGTATATACTTCCTCCAATAGTGCAAAATTAACCATCCATACCTTCTTATCCTTTGCAACTCTTGTTCATGTCTTCCCATAAATTCTCCATCAGAGGTCACCCAATGTGCTTACAAACCTTTCTAGGTCTTTAAAAATATGATCTTAATTTTTAATTTTTGTTATTTATTTTTGACATTTTTTCTTTTTAAATTTCGAGTTCTAAATTGTCTCCCTCCAACCTCTCCCCCATCCACTGAGAAGGGACACAATATGAAATCAATTTTACATGTGAAATCATGCAAAACATATTTCCACATTCCCACAAAAAGCAAGAAAAATAAAATGAGAAAATTTTACTTCAATTTTCAGTCAAAGTTGATTAATTCTCTGGAGGGAGATAGCATTTTTTCATCATGAGTCCTCTGGAATTGTCTTGGATCATTGTATTGATCCGAGTAAATACCATTAATCATCATTATAACATTGCTGTTATCGTGCACAATGGTCTCCCAGTACTTCTCACTTCACTTTTCATCAAGTCATACAGGTCTTGCTGTGTTTTTCTGAAATACCCCATCACAATCACATGTACAAATCATTCATCAGTTTTCCAATTGATGAGCATCCCCCCAATTTCCAATTCTTTGCCACCACAAAAAGAGCTGATATAAATATTTTTCTACATATAGCTCCTTTTCCTTTTTCTTTTATCTCTTTGGGATACAGACCAGGTAGTGGTATTTCTGGGTCAAAGGGTGTGCAGTTTTTAGCCCTTTGCCTATATCTAGATTGTTCTCCAAAATGATTGAACCAGTTCACTACTCTAAATTTCATTATTGTACCTATTATTACCTCATCTCCTCCACCATTTGTCATTTCTGAAAAGCGTGAGATGGTACCTCAGAGTTGTTTTAATTTACCTTTTTCTAATCAAAAGTGATTTAAAGCATTTTTTCATGTGACTATAGATAGCTTGATTTCTTTATCTAAAAATTGCCTGTCTATATACCTTGATCATTTATTAATTGGGGAATAATCCTTATTATTTTTATAAATCTGACTCAGCATATATTTGAGAAAGTAGATCTTTATCAAAGAAATGCTATATATATATATATAGCTATATATAATATACACATATATATAGTATTACTTCATTGTTGATGATATCTTTTAGCAAAATGTAGTTCCCCTGATTATCCCTTTTAATTCTATCTATTTTTGCTTTTGCTTTATCTAAGATCATGATTGCCACCCTTGGCCTTTTTTTTTCAGTTTAGCTGAAGCATATTAAATTCTGCTACAGGTCTTTTTTTAACTCTGTATGTCTTTCAGTTTCAAGTGTGTCTCTTGTAAACAACATATTGTTAAATTTTGATTTTTAATCCATCCTATTATCTTCTGTTTTATGAATGAGCTCATCCTATTCTCATTCACAGTTATGATTACCATGTATTTCCCTCCATCTCGTTTTCTTCTTCTTTCATTTTATCCTGTCTCTCTTTAAAAGTCTATTTTGCCTCTAACCAGAACCTCCCTTAATCTGTCTTCTCTTATCCCCTTCCTCTCTTATTTCCCTGTCGGGTAAGTTAAATTTCTGTACACAACTGAGTGTGTATGTGTGTGTGTGTATTCTTCCCATTTTGCACCAATTATGATGAGAATGAAGCTCAAGTTACCCTATCTATTTTCCTCTCTACTGTAAAAGCTCTTCCTTGTGTGCCACATAAAAGTGAGAAAATTTTCCCCATTCTACCTCTCCCTTCTGTCTTCTCCCAGTGCATTCCTCTTTCTCTTTCATTTTTTAAGATCATTCCAGCATAATCAACTCATGTCCATGCCCTCTGTCTATGTGAACTCCTTTTAATTATCCTAAAAATAAAGTTTTTAGGAGTCACATGTATCATCTTCTCATATAGCAATGTAAACAGTTTAATTTTATTGAAATTCTTACGATTATTTTTTATATTTACCTTTTTATGCTTCTCTTGAGTCTTGAGTTTGAATGTCAAATTTTCTATTCAGCTCTCTTCTTTTCATCAGGAATTCTATTTCATTAAATATCCATTCTTTTTCCTCTGAGAGATTACACACAGTTTTTCTGGGTAGGTTACTCTTGGTTTCAATACTAGTCTCTTTGTCTTCCAGATTATCATATTCCAAGTCCTCTGCTCTTTTAACATGAAAGTCACTAAGTCTTATGTGACCCTGACTGTGGTTCCACAATATTTTAACTATTTCTGACTATTGAAGTATTTTCTTTTTGACCTGGTAGCTCTGGAATTTGACTATAAATATTCCTGGGAGTTTTCATTTTGGGATTCCCTTCAGGAGATGATTGTGGATTCTTTCCATTTCTATTTTACCCTCTCAAGTCTAAGATATTGGGGTAGTTTTCCTTGATAATTTCTTGAAATATGATGTCTAAGCTCTTTCTTTGAGTGTGGCTTTTAGGTAGCCCAATAATTAATATATCTCCTTGATCCATTTTCGAGGCCAATTGTTTTTCTGATGAGATAGTTCACATTTCTTCAATTATTTTCATGCTTTTTTACTTAGTTTTATTGTTTCTGCCACCATGTTGGTGGGTTCCAGATAGACTTCCACTCTGGTATCACAAACTTCTCCTCCTGACCTCCTAAATTTTCTTAAACTGAAAAAAAAGTCTGTTGGCTCTGCGACTCATTTGTTTTGGACATTATTTTAAAGTTCAAAGAAGAATATTGATAGAGGTCATCTGGGTTTCCTCTAACCCACCATCTTGGTATTTTCTAAAGAGGTCTAAGTCTTTTAAGAATAGCTGGATATCGATATAGCACCTGAGCTATCTGTCATCCCAAACTTGTCACATAACTGGCCCACCTTTTCTAGGTATTTATCTTTTGAATGATGTCATTTATGCTATTTCTTGCAGGTCTTTGTAAGACAATCCTCTACACTTCATCAAAATGGCATCAGTTTGCATCCTAGGATATCACTGGGCAAGAATTCTTCGGCTTCTTAGTTATAGATTTATAAAGCTAGAGGAGATCTTAAGAATTAGGTAGCATAGAACCTGATACAAAAAGGCATGAAACATGTTTTATAAACATGACCAACTGGACATCTTAAAATTAGGAAGTACAGTTGATAGCACTGGTATTACTGAGTGTTAGTGGGATGTGACTTATGACTGATACAGATGATTATTGAAGGGCAAAGTATATGAAAAATGAACTGTTTAGATAACAGGGACAATGGAATAGCACAATATATTAAGAAAATATGTTCTGACTTAAGGAAATTCAGTAACTGGTACCCAGTGAGAAGCATAGTGAAGAGCATTTGGGTAGGTTAAACAGAGGAAGAAAAAGAAGTAACAATGTTGAGCATACACTGCAGATGACATGCTATAAAATAAAATGGACAATGAGTTCAGAACTGGTACAGAGACATGATATAGCTGCTGAAGTGCAATCTCAATCTCTCTCTGTCTGTCTCTCTGTCTTTGTCTCTGTCTCTCTCTCTCTCCCTCCCCCCCCCCAACCTTCTTCTTTGCTCTCTCCTCTCCATCTAACTAATCAGAAATAACACAACTGATGGGAAGCTCAGTCTAAAATGACCACTCCATCTCAGAATTTTTGATAGATGAAGAGGGAAAAGACAGGAAATGCACTCTAGATTTTAGAATGGAAAATTTCAAAGAGTTCTGTGAAAGGCTGGATAACAATTCATAGCCTAAAGTTTTTCCAAGCAGGATGGGGGAAGCTCTAAATAAAGCAATTCTAATCATACAAACACAACTGACTCCAGTGAAAGAAGATAAGAAGATGTTGAAAGAGATCAATGCAGATAAACAGGAAATTAATTGACCAATTTAGATTTCAAAAGACATACAGAAGATGAGAACCATTAGCTCTTCTTTACCCTTTCAATTCAGGGCTGTTAAGGTTCATAGTAACTTGAATACTCTGCCATGTAAATGTAAGCAGGGACTGGCTATTGAATCCAGTCCTTATGAGCATAAATTGATATTCAAGTCTGGTACAGAGGAACGATCTGAAGGATTAAAATATTCATCAATCTGCTAGAGTTTTCCCTCTGTCTTATGAGCATATGCACAATATATCAGTGATGAAATTCTCCACGTGGAAAAGACTAAGGAGCCTGCTTCTGGGAGAGGCTTGATGATTCTTATTTAAAGTGCCTTGGGGAGATTTGAAG